>JANIJG010006308.1:17022-104531 GCA_024611175.1 Megaceryle torquata | reverse complement strand
GAAAAAACCAGAGGCTTCTTTCTCAAAATGTGGGGAGGGGAAAAGACAGAAAAACCCAACCACCGCAAAACTCAAATCTTTGGGGGGGGGTTAAAGCCCTTCCCCCCCCCCCCCCCCCCATTTCTAAACACTCAGGTGTCATCAGTTTAACACTTTCAAATATTAATTTACCATAATGAGAACTGGCAATTTAAAAGCAAACTGCCTCTCTGCTGAGAATGAGTATTTTCATATAATTGCATAACTCTGTGAGCAAAGACTTTAGGGCTTCTCTCATGGCCTTGCACAGTCCTTTTTCCCTTGGATCACCTCTGAGGGCTGCAAAGCTCTGCTGTGTGTGCTGAAGACCTGCTGTGGTGTTAGCAGCATTCATTAGAAACTGCAGTGCTGATACATGTTACTGTTTATGCTGCTTTCTAGGTAGATCATTAAACTCCAGGTCCATTGATTTTTTTGACTGGGAGGGTGCAGCACACCACCTACATTCCCATATTAAACCATCTTGGCTACATCCCCCTGCTGTAGGTTGCAGCTGTGCCTTTTACTATCTTAGGGCTTTTGCTTGTGTTGACAGGCTGTAATTTAGGTTGGCATACAGTAATTCTGTTGTTTGAGTCCTTTGGTGGAATAAAGTTATTTTTAAAAGTAGTAAGAATCCTTACAAAAGAAGAAAAAAAAAAAGTTGGGGGGATTTATTACTCTTTCATTACTATTTTCTCAAAAACTTGTCCTGTCTCATCCATTCTGCTGCTAAATTTGTTTAGACTTTGACTTTTTGAGCAAGTGATAAACTTGGAAGGCACTGGGTTTCCTTTATAATGATGTTCTCACCCTGCAGGTCTCAAGTGCTCAGAAATGGACTGAAAAATCACAGCTTTAGCTTAGTAATCTAGGTTTGTTTTTCATCATAATAATTCTCTGTCTTTGAACCTTCTTTTATTTAATTGTATTTTTTCTGCTTTTATTTTTTGTACTTGTGTACTTTGAACTTTGATCATATCTCCTCTTTTTCCTTTTTTTTTTCCCCCAGAATCCTAAGAATCGTATTTAAAAAACAAAACAAAACCAGACAAACAAAGGAAAAACAAAACAAAACCAAACCCGAAACAAAAAACAAACCACCAACCAAAGAAAAGGTGAAATTCTGATGTTTGGAGCTGGGCCATTGAAGAAACCCCTAACATTTAATTGTAGGAAAATCAAAGATTGACAGCTTGTCCTCTCCACTCATACTGTGATGGCTTTTATTCCTATTTTATATACACCTTTCTTTAATGTAGTCCAGAGATGATACATTACTTTAAATTATTTATATTGCAGACTTCATTCCACAGCACTTGTTAGTTCACTTTGAGGTAGATCCCAGTGAAAGGTCTGAAGAGCCCTTCTGAAAAATCAATACCTCCGTGATCCAAACTGTAATAATTAAACAAGGACAATTAAATGATCAAGCGGCCAACTTAGTCCATCTATGACAAAGTGCCCTTTTGTCTCATAAAAGTGAGGTTGTTAATGCATGCAGTGATTAAAAGTCACAGCAAGGTAGCTCTTACTGGAAAGTGTCCTTTCCAGCTGCCCCGTGGCGTGGTAGCTGCAGACATTTCTGTGCAACATGTGGTCTTGCTTTATCTGGACTTAGGCCATTTGGCTCTTGTATCCTTTTGCTTGCTGAGCTGCTGCAAATTTGTCTGATTTAAATTAAAATTATTTTTGATGTATCCACAGTTGTGTATAACCACATACGGCAAGCAGAGTGCGTAGGTCTGTGACCCTTCTCTGTAGCTTCCCTTTGCTCCGTGCGACACCGAGGGCGCATCCTTCTCACCTGCTGCCATGGCGTGGGACACGTCACTGGCAAAGTGGCACTTAGGAGCAGGGGGGGTTGGGGGATATGAATTACCAGGAGGGACAGTAATGGCACAGGAAAGTGTTTGCAGGTTGTGGAGCAGGATCCAACCCTCACTGAGGGGCTTGTCACAGGTTTCGATTGCTCTCTCTAATTGGGATCACACTGATCGGTTGCTAAAATGATGCTCCTGATAGGCCAGGGTGAGTTTTCCTGAGAAAAGCCTGAATCACGTCTCTCAGCATGGTAGTCTGGCTGATGTAAAATAAAAGGTATGTTTGTCAGTTTTGTGTCACGCTTCCTCCCTCACCTCCTGCTGGGGAGCAGGGCTGATATGATTAGAAGCAGCTCAGACATGCCTTTTGGATTGCCTGCAGCTATAGTAGCAGGGACTTTGTTTTTTGGTTTCCATTTTTAAAGCGGGACTTGGTTCCTTCCAGTTCTTCATTTCTGTTGCTCATCTGAAGACTGATCAGCTCGCTGAATACATACAGCTATTAAAGAGATGCTTAAAATAACCCCAGATTTCTGGTTTAGGTCACAAACTGAGGAGTGAAAATATTTAGCCAGAAGTACCTTGAGCATTTAAGCAGCAGGCAGCAGTGTTTGCAAATAATCCTAGAAAAACAGACAGGGACTTCTCTGGAAAGTCAGAACTAAGGGTTTCTCTGCTGACTGGGAGCCTGCAAAGGCCAGTTCATGGTTGTGATTGCACTGAGAGCCAGAAGGGGTGTGAGCTGGAAGGGTGGCATTCCCAGCGATGTTTGTAGGCGTGCTGCAGTGCTTTGTGTCACTACACACCGTTCGTGCTGTGCATGTGTTCACTGTCCAGTGTGATTCAACGCTTCCCGTATAGATGATGTCATGGCCTGTGTGGAACATAGAAACATAAATACTAAGGCAGGCAAAAGCCTAAATATCTCCCATCTTGAAGCACCACCTCAGTGCTTAATGGAAGTGGTACTTGAGCGCTCTGCTTTTCTGGTTTCCTATTGGGAATGTGTTTTCTGTGAAGCATTAGGCACTTCTCCATTTGCCAAGGTTCTAAGATGGAGAGGTCAGAGTTTTCCACTGAAAACAGCCCTTTGTACGTGAGCCTGTGATTAGCTGGAAGTCCAATTTTTCTCAAGTAATAGCCTGTAAGGAAACTTTCACTACCTCTCTGCAGCTTGAGAAATTCAAGCTTAGCTCTAAGATGGTTCTGACAGGCCTGCTTTGTGTGCTGGATTGTACCGCAAGCACTTTGCTAGGTGGGAACCAGACCCTTTGCAATACCATCTCCTTTTGCCACTGGGGCTTGCCACTGCAGTTCTGAGAAGTCATCTGCTTTAGGAGGGCTTTGTGAGGATGGCACTGGAAATCCCTGCTGCGTCTGGACCTCCGTTAGCTTTCTTTAGCAGGGTCCATGCAACAGACGGAAATTTTGGTTTTCCTATTTCACTTCACAAGTGCTTTTTTTCTTGCTGGCAAAGCCTCTGTCTGGACAGTGTGCCAGTTCTCTTCAGCCTAGAATAAGCTACCGCCTGCTCATGGGGCAGTGGGCATCTAGTTTGATGGTACTGGTATGATGATAAATGTTGTGTGATAGTAAATTAGGTCTGCCAAGGATTGATATGACTGTTATCCCCTTTTTTAAATACATATAAAAGTGTCTTTGCTGTAGAGCTGCCTCCTTTGGCAGATTTATGGGTGCATTTGGGAATAATGGTGCTGTATGATGATTATAAAACTATATAAAGCATTCTTTATAGTTCATTACCATTGCTTTATATTAACTCACGATTATCTCCTGATGCATTGCAGTTGCAAAACCCAGGGCCCGCCATATGAGAGTCTGAACAATCTGATCTCATTTGGACACTGGATGGTTTGGGGAGGAATGCACTCACATTTGTTTTCATGCAGTGGCTATGGCCTGTCTTCTTCCAGCAGCTTGCAGACATTCCCACAAACACAAGATATGAGTGGTGGGAGGTTTTTCTATGGGCTGTGGGCAACCCATATGCAATCCATGTTGTAGATACACTGACGTGCCTCCAGGCCAGTCGGCAGAGCAGTGGGATTCCTCACCATGAACAGCCTGGTCAGCTTGAAAACCCCTCAGGGGCTTGAACAGATGCTGTAGCTGAAGACAGTGCCTCCCCTGTAAGGAAGCAGTAATGGTGATGCTTCTAAATCTAACAGGCTTCAACAGCAAACACAACTGCCAAATCTTCAGTGGCTCTTTGTGTGTTGTGCATCAATAAAAAGGCACTTGAAAAAAATGTCAGAGTTGCATTAGGTGGAACTGAGCTCTTTTGGATACCTGGCCTCACTGGTGAGAATTAAACAGCTAAAAAATTCAGCCCTGAGTACCTCAAAACCTTTGGTTTTTGACATGAGGCAAATCCCAGAGATACACCTGTAAATAACTTTCTTTGCCTTCAGAAGGTTTGGGGTAATGCCATCAGCACCCCAGCTGCTCTTCCTCCTGCTGATGAACGTGTATACGTGGGAATTGCCCACTGATTTTTGAACATCAAAGGTGCATCAATTAAATATCACAGTGTACTGGGATCACTCTCTTACTGCTTGTGACTTTTGTTTGTGTGTAAGACATCTGGCTTTGTGAATGCAGCATCAGTTTGATTTTTTTTTTTTTAAGGTTGCTTCTTTCTCTTTGAGTGAAATAAAGCTCATCTTGAATGCCTTCCCCTGAAGTCAGGAGGGCATGTCTACGTCTGGTAGCCCTGCATGCAGTGGCACTCTGATTGCATTTTGCGTGGCCGGCTGATGATAACATTTTATTGAATTGGTGCATAGATTAAACCTCCTCAGCCATGACAATTAAATAGGAAAAAATGTGTATGCCATTTACAGGGATAATATTTAATCAGAAATAGACAAGAACATGAGTCACCAGCTCAGAAACAAACCCAGTCTTTATATAAATTCAATTGAACTTGTTCCAGCTGTTTGCAGCAAAAAAAAGGTAACATTTTTCATAGGTGTGACAACTGCAAATGAACCCAGTTGGATTTGTCCAAAAGCGGAACCTTCAGGGCATTTTAAGGACCCCGCAGCACTGTTTATTGATGGTGCCTGTGGAAAATAACCAGACAGCAGCAAAAGCTGGGTCACTGGCAATGTGGGGCTTGGGAATATGTCACACAAAAGCTGTATCTCTCTATGACTTGGGTTCACGGATGTGTATGAAGGACAGCAGTAGCTGCTGTGCACTGGTGCTGTGGTCCTGGCTGCAGCCTCACTGCCCACCCCATGGGGTTGAGTCTCCTGTGAGGAACTGATGCTTTAGTTGGAGGCAAGGCTGGAGCTCACTGAAACAAACTCTTTTTCATACAGCATGTTCCCATTAGGGACAGCAGAGAGAGCACTGGGCACTTGGCTGCATTTTTGACAGTCAATTAGTGTTAATCAAACCCAAGACATAGAGATAAATTATTAAGTGTAGTCAGAATTGACTAGCGGAGGGAGGTCTGCTGGGACAGCAGCAGTCTGGAGACATTCCAGTTGTTTTCAAGTTTACCATAACCTCTTTGGCACAGAAAACAAGCTGGACGTTTCACACTGACAGGTTTAGTTGCACAATATGACTCTTCAGCCTGGCTGGAGACCAAAGCAGAGGAAGTTTCTCATTGAAACTTGGCTCCTGTCTTCAAGGTGTCTAAGAATTGTAAATGTGTATGTGTTAGGACCCCACAAGTAGCATCCCCGATCTGCAAGGTACCCCCAAAAATCAAGGATTGTCAGTTGATTCTCTTTAAATCCATTGAATCTGTTCTGCATTTTCCAAACTTGAATGATTAAAATGCCTTGTCCCAAGCACAAAAGTCTTAAGTAGGATGAAATCTTTGTGTCAGTGCCCTTAGGACTGTTGTGTTAACCTGAAAGGGCTTTTTTGCCCTCATAAACCCATGTTAAATGAAGTTAATTATCCCATCCTTTCATTCTTTACTAACCCGTTGAGTTTCACCTGCCCAAACTGGTTTTGGCTGACAGACCTGTATGTTCCCTTTAATCATTTTAAGTCTTGGGTCCTCTGTGTATTTATTCTGGCCCCATGAGACCTGGCTGTGTTCCAGGTAGTGCTGAAAAATCAATGCTGATTTTGCTGAGTGCCCCTTGGCCACTTCTTTTAAAAATTCTTGGCTATGAAGTAAGTAGACTACTACTCTTAATATGTCCAACTTGAGTAAATGAACTGGTTCATCCTAACTGGGAAAGAGAAACATTAGTTTCACCTGCCTAGGCATTTACCTCAGTGAATGGCTCAAGGAAATTCCAGTGTAGATCAGCTAATGACACCGAAATCAGCCGCTCTTGCTAAAACGACAAGAAAATGAATTTACGTCCTCAAGGAGACCTTGTGCATCCGTGTGTGCCTCAGTAACGAAGATACGCATTTAGTCGGAGGAGGTGCTCAATCACCACACGATACAAGCAGGAGCACGAATGACAGTGTACAAACGAGGGACACGTGCGAGCGTACTGAAGACAGTGGCACTGTTCCCGGCGTGGTGGCAATGTGCTATTATTTACCAATCTCCTTCAGTCTTCTACTTAGCAGAAATTAATTTTCAAGAAGTGCAAGAGGTAAAATTCAGGGCAATTTAATTTAGCATTGGGTCAAAGATGGGGGAGTGAGGAGGAGAAAAAAACCTTAAGCATTCTTCCAGGAGGAGGGGAGAAAAAAAAACCAAACAACCTAAAAATTCAGCATCCAGCAAGGGGAGAAGGACATCAGCTGACTGTTTTTCTGAGGGCATATCTGCACCCCAATCTGGGAGTGTAGTTTGGGTAGATGTGCCTGAGATCTTGCTGTCTGTACAGTTCAGGAACTTGTGGTCACACAGCTGCAGCTGCAGAGGGCAGTACTAAGTAACCTGTTAAATAATAGTATGAAACCATGGGATTTCTTAGCCTCCCTGCAAATCATCCAATTTGAAAGAACAAAAGCTGAACTTTTAATTTATTTGTAATACTTAGTGTGTGCATCAAAATAGAAGTGGTCCTTATTTGGCTTCGGCTATTTGCACGCCAGCTAGATTTGTCTCCTGACCTTGAAAGCCACAGAAAACACGTTTCTGTTGTCATCAATCATTCTTCTGCAAAGGCCCTCCTGAGTGCTAGGACAGCAGCAGGACAGGCAATATCCTCCAGGCTATGAGTGGCTTGCTTTGCTTGGCAAGCTGGCATGTTTAGTGTGTGGGGAAGAAACAAACAATATAAAGTAAATTATATACAATAGATGATATAAAATAAGGAGATGCTTTGGTAGTGTTGGCTCTGGTAAGGATGGAGCTACAAAGTCCCCTTATAACCAGCTGCATGGCAGTGAGCTGCCCGCACTGCTCTTGCGGGGACACGAGGCTCCTTTAGGAGGGAGCTCACCTCTCCCCCAGCTTCAGTCTCGCTGCTTGCAGCAAAACGTGGGGTTTTTTTAAGTGATGAGATCTGCTCAGTGTCACCTCCTTGCCTCCTCTGCATCCTCACCCTTGGAGTCTCCTTGGACTGCCGGGCAGTTGCAGAGACAACAGGCTGGAAGGGGGTGACGCAGAGGAAAGCAAATTGCGCTCATCTTGGGTTTGGCCCAGAAAGCCGTGCAGCTGTGCCTTTTCTTAGTGACTGGCACGCTTTGTTGTTACCCCAAAAGTCAGGGGCATCTCAGCATAAAGCTAGGGGAAAGCTATGGCCAATCAGATCCCTTCTACAGCAGAAGGTACATTATAAGCTCAGCTGTAGCCTAGCTACAGCTTTTCTGCAGCTACTCAAAATATTATAGGTGTAGCTGTCATCAAAGAACATCTCTGATATCAGGCCTCGATTGAGGGTGAACAATACATTATTTTCTTCCATAATACTAGTAGCAGATTTCAGAGAGCAGAGATGCTTTCTCTAGGGGGAAAAAAAAAAGGCAAAAAGGAGACACAAAGCAGCAGACAGAGCAATGTAGGTTCCCAACCGAGGGCAAATAAGTCGCGTTTAAGATGTCAAGGGGAACTTGGGAGATAAATGTTCAAGTTCCTCCGCAAGCAACTTTTTGCATGTCTGTGAACAGGTCCTTTAACCTTCCTGTGCTGCAGTGACCCCTTTGTAAACCACAGATATATTTTTGCTGATGCCAGTGGATTTCTTTGATGTGACCTCAGCAGGCATTGCTCATGTCCTCAGGCTGTGGGGCCTTCAGGAAGGGTTAGGTATATCTGATTGACACATGTCTCTGTGTTTGTACAGCACCTCGCGTAACGCGATCGTGATGTTACCACGTGAGCTCTTCAAGCACTCCCAAAGCACGCATCACAGTCAGGAAGATGCTTTAACCTTTCTTTTTACCCTCTACCTCAGTTTTATTTTTGCTGGAAAACCGAAGTATGAATTGGTTAGTAGCACATCTCTCTGCATGTGTCTGCACATCCAGGGCAGTGTTGTGGTGAGCTGTTGGTTTCTGAGGAAGTCGGAAGCCGTTGGCAGGAAAGTTTTTATAAGACAGGGAAATGTTTGTGTTGGGAAGTACTCGGCCATTTCCTAATAAGCTGTGCCACATTCACAGATAGGGGGGCAAAAATTTCACTTGCTTTGCAAAGTCTATGCATACTTGTGCAAGGAGCTTCTAGAATAGTATTTTTTCTCTATTTAGGAGATTAAAGCCTTGCTCTTTCTGTTGGAGAAGGCCTGGTTGAAAATGAGGTAGGAGCTTTTCTTTTTCCACTTTTTCTCCCTCTTTGTGTACGTGTGAAAGAAAGTTGCTATGGTGAACAAAGGCTAGGAACAACTCTGATTTATTTTTTTTCCCCACAGAGCTGTAAACTTATTCCTCCCGATACTGCCTATTTTCTGATTATATATATATCACATACGTATATATATTTACATGAAATCTATATATGCATGCAGTCACTCATAAGCACACGTACAAGCTGCTTCAGAAAAAGGGCTGTGTGACTCGTCACTGTGTGAAGTGACAGTCTTCTAAAGCCATGGAACTAATTTTTTGTGAATGGTTCAGCTGGTGACATTACTTGGCTATGTTTCCAATTTAAGCAAAGCAATCTTGGGAGGACTAGATGAATCAGAAAAAGACTTCCAGATTATTAGCATTTTAATAGCAAAATAAGGGTGATCATCCCCCTCCCCCAGCAAGGCTCTTGTGGAGGCGCAGCAGAAATGTATATGCAGAACTGGAAGCTATTATATTAAACACAGCATCTTCAGCCACTGTAAACATAAAAATGAACAAGGAAGGCTTTTCTATTTAATAACCTACATTTTTTTGCTTACTGTTAAAACAGATACAGTGAGACCAGAATGATCTCGCTGCAGGAGATTTTAGTGAGGACAGAGCATGTTTCAGCTGTTGTGTTAACTTTGCCATAGCCAAATTTCTTTCAGAGCTCAAGCCTGTGGACTGCAGCACATAACCCGTCTTCGCAGTGAGCTTGGGGAAATGTTTCACCTCAGCTTTACATCAGGGCTGGAGAAATGCTCCTCAAACTAAACTCATAAATGTTACTCCTGAGAAGTTTTTGTAGCTGCTTACTGTTTTCCACTGAGGGCTGACAGTAAGCTGAAAGGAGAAGGGAAGCATTCATTTCAAAATTCCATTTTGAAATATAGGTGACTTCAGCTCTAGTTTCTTAAGCTGGAGTGTTTCAATGTACCGTTTCAAAATGACTTTTTGGTTCAATCTGTGTATCTCAAACAGTATAATTTGACCGAATGAAGTCAGAACTGACAACTTCATTTTCATAGAATAATTTGGCACCAGATAGACCAGATAAATATGGTGAAAGTAAGAAATCCCTGCACACGTCTCTCCAGTACCTGGGTTTTCTCTTTTTTCCTAGGATACACATCCAGTTTCTCTTCTCACCTGACCTCTAGGCTTCAGGAGACATGTAAGAAAAAGTTGGAGTCCTGGTCCCTTTTGACCAAAATATTTAAATATGGATACATTTGGTTCAGCATTTGCTGAAAACCTAACATTCTCCAGCATTTTCAGACACAGACAGCACAGCTCTCTGCTGTTTGCCTGTTTGGCAGATCTCTTGGTCCATATTAATGTATCTTGCTTCTGAAATACAGCAGGGGGAAGTGGTCTCAGTGGTGGTTAAATGTTACTGCTGTGATCTTTGTTCTGTGGCTTTGTGGCTTTATTATTTTACAAAGGTCAGTATTAATTCAGCAACTTTCTTGCCTTTATTCCAGTGAAAACCTTACCCTATCCCTTTGTTCCTTGCAGTTTATTATTCCTAAACTGGTGTCTGCTGTTTAAAGCTTAATGGAAATCCTGAGAAATATGATTTCCCACCTGTCTGTGTGAGTTTAGTACGTAGAGCAGTTTTGAGTAATTTTTTCACCTTCTCCATCCATAATTAAAGCTGTACCCAAATGTAGTGTGTCGTCACGCTAACGTCAAAGGAGCTCTGCTGATAACCCTGCTTCCTTTCACTTGTAGAGTTAAGGACAACAGGAATATGATTCTCTCTTAGTTCTACAACATTTAAAATTATATTTTCTCAAATTATGATTTGTTAGTTGGGACTAACCCTGGGCTCAGTCATAGCCTGAGTACCCTTGAGCAAATCAGCGCTGCTGAGCTCTCTGCCTGGTGAGGACACAACCCTGTTTTAAGGGCTGCAGTGGAATAAATGCCCCGACAAGTGCAGCACGCTGAAAACTGTGGTGCCCAGAGTCCAGCAGAAGTGCTCGAGTACCAAGGCATCGCTCTGTTTCTCTCTTTGCCACATTGGGTTCACACAGCTTTGCTGCCCCGAGTCTTAGCAGGGCTTGCAAAATTAGCATTGACCTTTTAGGTGGCTTGTTTCCATCTAATGAGCATGGCAGCTTCTTTAACGAACATCAGAGCAGGGTGCCGACTCAGCTAATTTGATTGCGTTTTATGCATTAATCAAAACCCTCATAGTAATCTGACCTTGACTAGGACATAATGATGTTGAACACTGGTCTGCACTCCAACACTACGGTGGGACGTTGCAGTGAAGAAGGTCCTCTGGGCCACAGTGCAATCTTCCCTCTGACCCTGCCTGTAACATGTATTCCCTGGGAGTGTTTGCCCTCTGCATTATTCACTGAGGCACAGTGGCTCTTTCTTCCTCACCTCAGGCCCTGTTAGTTTATTTCCCACTGCTTCTTTCAGTTCATCGTGTTGTGAAACTTAAAAAAAACCTCAAACCTGGGGAAAACAAGCTTCTTGTGGAGACTGAGAGCACATTTATTCAAAGGAAGGGTTGTTTTCCTCATTTGTGAAATCAAAAATGAAGAAAATCGCCTGCAGGTCTGGAGTGCCCTTGAGAAAAGAGATTGTCAAAATGGCCATTTTCCTTTTAAACAAAACCATGTTTTCTGTTTTAATTCCCTTTGCTTTTTGTTTCTATACCGGGAGAAGGCAGGTAACCCTGCCCCCAGAAAATACAGCAAAAGGAACCACTGCTTGTTACACTTCCTGAGGTTGAAAATTTCTGCTTTGTTTGCAACTTTAAAACTCTTTCTAACGTAGTATATCGGGCAAGTTATTTTGCTCAAAGCAACGTGAACCCTGCTCTCTCTGCGCAATCATACCAATGTGAAAATGGTAAAAGCAGTGCCAGCTTACAGACCCCTCCTCCAGCTAGCCCTGTCACATGGCATAGTCAGCCTGCTGTGGCCATCCCACTGGCTCATCTTTCCACCCCGGCTTCTGGCAAATGCTCCAGCCTCTCTGAATGCCTCTTTGCCCCACTTGGCTCATCTGTCCTTCCCTGCGCCCTGTATTCCCAGGTGTTTGGGGCTTACAGTTCTCTTGACCAGTGACTAGTATCGTAGGATCATCTTGCCTGGCTCTGTGTATACTGGCAAGGCCCCTATAATGCACCTCTGGCCTTGTTCTTACCCCCTTTTTCCTTTCATCCTGCAGTCAGAAGCCTTCGCTCCTCTCTCCCAGCACAGGGGTCTTAGCAGCCCTGAAACCACGGCTGCAAAGAAGAGCGAGGGCAGATTAATTCCGTAGCGCAATGGCACAGCTGGCTTGAGAGACTGAGGCTGGCCATTGATCTTTGAGCGCTCGCTGCGTCATGCCACTGAGATCGTCGGCACTTCTGCAATTAGCTGCTGATCAGGGTGAGCAAAGATTGGCAGAATGAAACCCAGGACTTCTCCTGTGCAGATAAACCGCAGGGTTTGCCTTTTTTCAGTGCCGCAATCTCCTTTCCAGCAGTCTAATTCTCTGCTGCCTTTGAAGGCCTGCATGTTTTTCAGTCAGTTTTTTCTTTCCGGTTCCCGGTTGGCACTTTGCAGTTGAGCAGTATTCCCAGGGGATACATTTTCAGAGGATTTTTGAGAGGAGAAATAGAGATGTCTGAAAACTGACAGGATCCAAGCACACATGAAAATTAAAATATTTCCCTTTTGTGGCGGTGCTCTTGTCAATGCAAGACTGACATCCAAGCGTAACCTGGAAATCGAGAGCTCATTAGCACTTCTCCGAGTAGGTGTGTTGGGGTATTTCCCTTTCAAGTCTAGGTGTGTGGTTGGAGGTAGTGTCTGTGTGCCACTGACCGGATCATCTATGTGTCCATCCCTCTACCTGTACACGGGACCGCAGGTCCTGTGGTACTGTCGTGGCTGCTTCACCAAAGAACATTTTTTCCTATGGTTTTACATTTTGCTGCTTGAATTTCATCTAAAAATGAATTTGTGTTTTGGCCCTGAAACTCTTCAAGAAAGAAGTGACATTTCTGTACTATAATGAGAGCAAAAGACTCCATCCTGTTGCAATGGGTTTTGGTTTTTTTTTTTTTAAATGCCTCCTTTCACAATTTGAATTTGTTTATTTTTCTGACAATTCTTTAGTCTTCTCTGTCTTAAATTAAAAAAAAAAAACACCAAACAACCCAAAACCAATTCACAGGCATAAGATATGCTTGAAATATCTGGACCTAGGCTGGTACAGGGGAAAGGCAAGGTGCAGACTGAAAGAGAGAGCAGTCAGTGACACTTCTCAGGATAATAAGGAAAAAATAAGCTGGATATCTTGCAGACAGTCAAGGAGCAGAAAATGAACTAAGCTTCCTTATATGAAAAGTGTCATCATGCTGAGGCAGTCACACATGCCGTGGAAAAGACAAGATGCTTACTGCAGCCCGTACTTTGCGGGTCGTTTGTACCTTTCTCCTCTGGGCTTGTGGGCTCACCTCTACCTTGAGCTTCCTCCACTGTTTGCCATCTTGTCGCGGTGCTGGGCACAAAACAGTCCCATTGTGTGCCCTTCAGCAAAAGGTGGTTCCTGCTCTGAGGGATTTACTGTCTTAAATTGGCAAAAGCTTAGAGGAGAAAAAGGCGCATGGATGCACTGTTGTGTCAGCCAGCAGGTCAGCAATGCAGCCGGGCACACAGTTCAGGTCTCATCTCCCCTCCCATGCTGTCTTCACAGGGCAACAGGGTCACCGATAAAACCAATTTGGAAAATTAAGCTGTTAAATATAAATGTGATTTGGCTTTAACAGCAGTGGGAGGTGGGGGAACAGGAGAGGTCCGAGAGGGCTGTGAGCGAGGATGTTTGGAAAAAAATTGTTCCTCGGGAACAGAAAAGAAGAGAAATGGGAAAAATTGGGGGGGGGGGGAAAAAAAAAAACAACCACATTAAACCTACCAAAAATATTACAGAAAAATCCTGTATAAGCACATAGAAAGCCTGCTGGCTTGGCTTTTCATGCCGACTGTGCTTTATGCAAATAAAACTAAAAAAAAAAAAAGAAGCAAATCACCTCAGAGAGAATGAGGAACTAATGCACATTGAATATAAAAATCCATATGAGTTCTTTCCTGTTTTGGAAGTTAGCAAAGGTCATTGAATCCTTTGAAGATTAATTCCCTTTTTAAAAATCCCAATTCTCCCAGATGCCATCAAATTGTTTCTTCCAATGACCACAGATATAATTTCAGAGCCAAATGCTGTATTGTGCATCTGTCAGAGCTGCAAATCACTGGCCTAGCACTCTGTTTCTGAAGCATGGATGCATCCTTGTGGCATGTTCTTGCTTGTTCTCTGCACTCACTGCTTGTGTTCAGTGCTCTTGGCTCCTTCCCTGCTATCTTTGCTAAGAATGGCTTTGAGTGAGCAGCAGAGTTACTGCTGACGAGCCTCACCTCACTTTCTGATCCAAATACATCTTTTTCAAATTGGTGTGGAAACTAGAGGATACTTTCTGTTCCCCCTCCAAATGAAACAGTAAATCTCATCCCTCTTCTCCCTGCATCTTTTTTTTGTGGTTCATTTGGCTGCAGGTTTCTTTGTATTGAGGAGTCCCTTTCTGTCTAAAGCAAAGCAACAGCCTCTAGGTGCCAGGTAGGAATGCAGACTGCCCTCCGTTCACCCCTCCTCCCTTCCCTGGCTAGGCAAACTGCCCCGCAGTAACTTGGATAAATCATGATTGCAAGGACAGAGGATATCTAGAGGATTGAAAAGCACAACCCCCCTAAACCAGATGGGTTTCTTTTTCTGCTGACTTTTCTTCTACTTGAGTGCTTTGATTTTGAAGCTTTTCTGCATAGCCCAGAGGGCTGATTGCATTTGAGATTCTTGTGTGATCATGTGAGTCCAGGAGCTGGTGTTTTAAGCAAGACAACAAATATTGTGTGAGTCAGGATTGCCAGGGCACGGTGTTATCTTAAATCTCTTCCCAGTGAAATCGATGTAAATTTTCATAGGAGCAGAGATAAGCCACTGCTACGAGCTCTGTGGGGTGTACAAGATACTTGATTATGCATCTTGTTTCATCCGGCATTCTCATTTATGGGGTAAGTAAATTCCGGTCCTGGTCTGGTCTTGATAATGTTAAATTTCTACAGTTATTCATTCCCTCACTCAATGACAAGAAAGGATTCCTGTGGAGCAAAATCAAAGGCCATAAGAACAGAAAAGTCTACGTGTCAAAAACCCCTACCATCTACTCCAAAGAGGTTGAAGCTACTATCTCCATCTGCAGGTGTGCTCCAAGGGAGAGCCACCTGCAGATGTTCAGTGTTGCATCTCTTATTTCATCCTGAGTATGTCCAGCTTCAGCTACCTCAGCCTCAATTTGGAGCACTTTATGAAGGCTTAGCCTACTTTTAGGGCCCTCAGGTTCAGCCCACAAAGGTGAAAAGACCTAAACGTGCCAATCACTTTGAAATACTAGGCCAGTTTATATAGTCAGGAACTTAACAGTAAAACAAGGGAGTGTTTGCTCACTTCGTTTCTCGTCTTGCCAAATTTTATTTCTGCTTGGCTGTGACTTCTAAAATAATTCCATCGCCCCTGTAAATTTTATTCATTCTGTGTCCTTAACCATGTTCTCTAGCTTTTTCTCACTCTTAGATAGCAGGCTGATGATGTGACCTGCATATTTGACATAACATCAATGAAAAAATAATGAATTGAGACCTTCTTTGATGATAAAGCCCATTTTTTAGGAAGGACAATTGGAATGTGTCGGCTCTGATTGCTACATCAGGTGATAGCAGGTGCTTTGTCATCCCTAACTTGTATTTTCAGTAACATTCTCCTCTGCCTTACGGGATCGTTTGTCTTCTGTTGGTAAACTCCCATCTGTACCCAAAATGAGTTTTCAGTGCCGTATCAATGGATGGATATAGCCAGTCTCTGTCCATTTAGTCTTCATCTATGTCAGCTCCCAATGGTTTTTCGTGTCACAAATTAAAGAAGGGGTCTGTTTACAAAAAACCCTCTGTCGTCATTTTTATGCATGTCAATTTATCAATAGTTTTTTGCTTTTAGAGTAATGTTACATTAGGAGAAGGAGAAAGCGTTTTCAGAGAATAAGGAAGGTGTTCTGAAGGAATGTCTATTTCAGGAGAGTTGTGGGACCAAGATGATCATGTTAGTCTATTCAGCCCATTTAAAGTACTTTAAGAAAGAAAATATTAGTAAGAACATTTTGATGCAAAATCCGTTGAACTTCCCTGAATGTTAGAAGTCAATATTTTAAAGACTTTTTTTTTTTTTTTAATTAAAATGATGTCTCATCATTGGGTCTGATTCTTCAGGTATAAAAGCAGTTCTCATAAGCTCTTTGGACTCTTTTGGTCCTTTAGTCCAAATCCATATAGGTGCTTACAGTAGAATATAGCTTTTCATTATACTTGGCTCACAGTAAGGGGACTGAATTGGTGGTTATTTTCCTTCCTTTTCAGAAAGGAAGAGCCCATAGGAGTATTTCGCAGGGAACAGCCCTTGTGCATTCCAGTGACTGTGCAATGATGCAAGTGCCAGAGGATCTCTGGCACAGCTCCCAGGGTTGTGCACGATTACATAGCTGTCTGTCGTGGAGACCGTGATCCCTGCCCGGTGGTGGGGCCATTCCAGCTTCACTTTAAAGGCACTGTATAGCCAGGCTGAAATGCAAGAGGGCAATATGACAAAAGAAGAGCACATAATCTCTATTTCCACTGGTAAAGCACAGTAGTTCCCTTTTAGTCTAAAGCACATGGCACAAACAAATGCCATTTCTGTGTATCACAGGCAGATTCCCCTTCTGCTCGGTTATATTCACTTTTGGAAAAGCTTTCTTTCTTTTAGCCTTTTAAATGTCATGTTTTAACAGCATTACTGTAGACAGTGCTACTAGTCACAGACCTTTAGAGCCACGTGTGTATATACCTCTTACCTCTGTGCCACAAGTCTAGACCCTAGATCCATAGGCTAATTTCAGCCGCTGGCAGGACTAATTCCCTAAAATGTTTTCAAGTGTTTCAGTTTTATTGGGGTAAGTATCCTTCATGAGCTCTGCTCCCGTAACACCATTCATTTCCATGCAACTCCTGTTTTCAAGGGTCTGAACCAGGCTACCATTCCCATTTGCCCACTTTTCTAACATAGGAAACTCTGGAGTTACTTTCTTCTAATCATTTGATAATAAATAGAGTGATTTCTTCCCTCTGGTATCTGGTTACTAACTTTCTAGGAACTACTAACTGCTGTGGTATTGGCTGTTCTTTAAGCTGTTTAATTATCACCTGAAAGGCCCTAAAGTGCTACTGATGGATCCTCTGGCTCCTGACATACCTTACCGTTAGCCCTCTTTGCTTCTGGTTCATGTGCCAGTAACAACAGACGCTGCCACAGGTCCTGCAAACAGAGGAATCTTTTGCAACATGATCATAGAATCATAGGATGGTTTGGGTTGGAAGGGACCTTAAAGATCATCCAGTTCCAACCCCCCTGCCATGGGCAGGGGCACCTCCTGCTAGACTGGATTGCTCTGAACCCCACCCTACCTGGGTCTTGAACACATCCAGTGATAGAGCACCCACAACTTCCCTGGGCAACCTGTTCCAGTGCCTCACCATGCTGAGTAAAGGAGTCCTTACTAATTTCTAATCTAAATCTGCCCTCTTCCAGTTGGAAGACATTACACCCCATCCTATCAGCCTGCTTCTGTTCCCATTCCAGAAGATTTTTGTAGTTCACTGATCTCAAGTCATTCTAAACAGGTCTCTCTGGGGGCTTGCTTTGCAGCGTGATGAAACTGTAGGTGCCTCATTGTTTCAAAGCCACCCCCTCTGTGGCTGCTGTAGGTAGCTTGGCTATTTGTCCCAGTTCTAACATGCATTGCCACCCTGCCTCCCTCTGCAGGGAGGGACCAGATCCCTGCTGGTGGCATGCTGCTGCTGAAGACTTCTCTCCTTGGAGTAGCCTAGTCTCTTGGACAGCCATGTCCTTTGGCGTCATAAAGAAATACCATGAAAAGTCTGATTTAAATGGCAGCAGAACGGTGTCAGGGAAAGCCAGTCACGGAAACCAAGTGCCTTTTCTGAACGACCTTGGCAAATACGGTCACTTGTCTTGAAGCTGTTTAATTTTTTTTAATTTCGTTTTTACATCTGTATGGATTTTAATTGCTGTAGCTTGAAATACATCTATTCCGATTCCCAGTTACACAGTGTGTCTGGTGAAAAATGGGGATGATAACTTCCCAGGGAACAGCCAGTGTTTCAGACCAACTGCTCTGTTAGCGTCTTGGCTGCCAGATGTATTTCAGAGCTGCACTGCTGCTTTTTATAAGCCGTGGAATACAGTTTGTAAGAGCAATCATCTTCCCAAATTGGTCATTACCAAAGTTAATGACCTGTTTATTAGAACATCAACCTTGGCTTTGCCTCATGCTGTTAATTAACAAATCTGTCATTAACTGCTGGTAGCCATAAATTTGTGCATGTGTGTGTTTAGGGGGAAAAGGCTAGGGATGCTTCATTAGCTATGGCATATTTAAGGTGGTATCCTGGCATATTGCTAAGACCTCGTTCTTACATGTTTCTCAAAGGCTGCACCATTCACACGCTGTCTGTGAATTTGGTCAATTTTGGGACCTGCTTTGTTCTCTGTTTTAATCAGATTCTGTACCAGTTTCTGCTAGGACTCCCTGGTTCTCATAAACTGATATATTCTCAATGAATGTCAGCTTTGCACTGGCTTTATCCCTGCCATCGGTGTGATTTGTGATTGCTGTCTGTTGGGAGATGCATTCAGAGGGACAAAGGGCTAACCTCAGAGCAAAGAAATTGTCTGTGATCGAAACTTCTCCCCGCAATCAAATTGTCTGTTTTGCAAAAGGTACCTGTAACTAATTAGCTATTTGTTATTTTCAAGAAAAATGCAATCTATAATATTGAGGTCTGGCATAACATCTGTCTCCATAGAGAGGATTTTGAAAACCATAATTCAGGTGAGAATTACAGGTTTTATCCGCCTTTGTTGAGATAAATGTATTTTGCCACTCCTCTCAGCCTCTAGTGCTAATTACACTGTCATAAAATGCCCTGGATTAATGAGTTTTCAAAACACATGCACCCTTTTTGGGCCCTTCCTTGGTTCTGCCACGAGCTTTTCCTCCTCTCTGCAAACGAGTCCTATTTGTATCACTGCACAGGTGGAGATCTCAGTTGGGAGTGACCTGAGTATTGAGAGGCCCTTGAAGTAATGCCCAGCATAAGCAGATACAAGAACAAAACTGTTCAAAGGTGTTTGCAGTCAAGGGTCAACCTTGTGTGAGGTGTCCGAGTTGGTCTCCCAACAGGGAGATCTTCCTACCCCGGCTCCTCTCCATGCGTTTCCCTACCTGTGTTGGCATCCATCGCCCAGGACAGCGATCCCGTTCACCCCGCTGACCCACCACCGTGAAAATAGCCGTACTTTCTGCTGCCAGTTTTACCAAGCAGCACTGACTTGAGGACTGTCTAGCAAACACCCAGCCTGAGTGGAAAAGATGAAGCAACTGTTTTTGGGCACAACATGGGAAGGACAAAGGGAAGTGCAGGGAGACCTGGTGGTTGTGATGGTGATGCACCCTGTAGCTTGCGCCAGCCTGTAGCAAAGCTCCCTATAACAATCAACTCTCAGACAAAATGATGAACTCATAAAAATTGCTCCTTGGGCAGGTACTTGAGGGGACTCTGTTTAATTCTTAACAGGACTTGTTATGTATCTCAGAGTTGGTTTTCTGTACAGGGTAAGGCAGTTTGGTATCCAAATCTCTCTCAATTCACATGAAAATTCAGTGCCCCTGAGGACAATTAAAAATCCTCACCTTAGAGCTGTGTTGGCTGAGGATGCAGGAAACCTTTTCAAAGTGACAGAAGAATGCAGGAGCTAAACTTCTCCAGTGGTGCTCTGTGCTGGACATCCCACTGCTCTGGCACAGACGGAGGGAGGTGACACTGAAGTTACCACCTAGGTTCCTGCAGTTCCCAGGCTCTGGCTGTAAGGACTGTCAGCACCTGCAGCGGAACGTTTTCTTCTGGGAATCTTTGAGCAGTCCTCCTCCTTTGTTCAGGGTTTCACCTTGTGCACTGGATTAGCCAGGAGTTAAACTGGCTAAAGCAAATAGCAGTTCCCTCACACCAGTCCTCTCGTCAGGATCTGCAGACTCCCCTTTTCTTCTTTTTTCTGGGGGCTTTGCTGTTTTAAAATAATTTGTCTATATTTCATCAGAGGACAAAGAGAGAAGAGGAATGGACTGTTGAAAGGTGCTTCATCCTACATGGACAGATAGAAGACAAAATAAAACGTAAAGTTTAAGAGTCAGGTGCAACTTTGATCTCAGAGCTCACTCAGCTGGCAAAAGACAAGCCCTTTGGTCTCCATCGACTCACGTCCAGTCTTAGTTCGCATCTAGGAAAGCAAAGTAAATGAGGTATTTCAGAAGAGATGCTTCAAAGCCATTTTTACCTTTGAATGTACCACTGGAAAAAACCTGTCTGCTAAATAAAAAAAAGGATCAAAATAAAAAATACCCTATTCACTAAGTCATCAGGAGAGGAATGTAATGAAAGACTCAAATCTTGGAAGGCAAATTCAGTTTTAGGGTAAAAAAATTTAAATCACCTTTTTTTGTGACTTTTGCTGGCAGATGTCTTAGCAAGCGTGAGCTCAGAGGTACTTTTGTAGGCTCTACCACCTCATCAGAGCTCCGGTCCCCTTGGAGCTCTTGTGTGATACCTCGTATAAATAGCTACATTAGAGAAGCCATCAAAACAACCTGCAGCTTTGACCTGCCACTGGAGCCTTCATATAAATGGGAGGAATATAAATGGCAAATAAGCAAATGATTTTTCCATTTGTGGCAAAAATCCTACCCTTAACATTCAGTGTTTGATGTGTTGATTATAATCAGGCTGCTTACTGAACGCCCTGAGAGCAAGAAAGGGGGGCAGAATGGAGCTGAAAGCATCATGTGTTCAGTAAATAATTTCTTTAAAACAGCAGTCTCCTTACTAGCTAAAGACCTTCTCATCTTAAGTGCATCTGGCATTGTCAACAAATCCCCTGTCTTTTCACTTGATTGATCATGGACTTTAAAGAAGTGGTTATTTCCCTGATAAATGAGATATCATATGCATTCATCTATTACAGAACTACTGTAGATAATTAATCACTGCCATCAGCTCATTACAGCTTTTAAGAGTACATGTGAATGTTCTCTATGTTAACAATAAAAACTCCAGGTGGAAGGTTAATAGTACTTTTAAAATCAAAGTAACATTGCAGAATAGGTCAGCCACTGCCTTTTAGATTCGGTACTTGTGTCGCAGGGTCTCTCGTGAGCCCCCTTACCCTGGGTGGTGATGGGCCGGGGTCCCACCCAGCGGGAAGCAGAGCAGGTATGCTGAAATCTGGGGAGCTGTCTCCACTGGAGATGCAAAGCCTGCGGGTGCTGCCAGCTGAGAAGGCGCCTTGCTTTGTCAATGCAAAGCATAACCCAAGGCTAAAGGCAGATCACAAAACGTGTCAAACACACACGGGATCCCACAGGCAAACTGCTGCTGGACCTTGGCAGTCAACACTGTGAGTCATTTTATGCCTCCCTTCACCCCTCCTAGCAGTGGATAAGAGTGGACTTGTTGAGCGGTGATGATAAATGTTCACTTTGAGAGGTGATTGTCACGACTAGTTTGCCAGCCCAAGCCCACGTGTCTGCACTGTTTTCTTTCAAAGGGTTCTCTTTAAAAGCGGCAGCATAAGATCAGCTTGGCTTGCTGAGCTGTTGGGAAAGATTATCATGAGATTTTTTCTTTCTGCCAGCAGCGGCCACATCAGATAGGCTGAAATCTCTCACCTGCATGTGTGCATCTCCCTGGGAAGTCACGGACCTCACACCGCACTAACTGATGCTGTTCATCTTGATATATTGCCTCCTACTGAATCTCTCTCTCTTTCTAAGCCTTTGGGGAAAAGTGCAGATAAATGGTGAAAGCTTTGTTTTCTTTACCCACACAGTTCACCCATTGGTTCATACAAACACCAGAAAAGTGTCTCGAGTCAAGTGAGGCTCTTCACCCAGAGGACAGTCCTGGAGGGGCCAGTGGAAATGACCAAACATGTTTCCTAAGAGGTTTTTTTCATAATCAACTTAGAGGCTTCTCTTGCCAGGTTTGTTGAAGATGTGGTAGTAATAACTGCAATAGAAAAAGAAGCTACAACATAAAACATTCAGAAGAGCATTTTAGGAGAATCATTTCCAAAAGGAAAGATGCTTTTTTTGCCCTCTTCTGTGGATTTCTGAGTAGGATTAGCACAGCATGTGTGGATAGCAAGGCTTTCTGGAGGGGAAACAGTTTGGTAGAGGACATATATTTTTAGCAATGTATTCCTGAGTTGTAACAAAGATGAAAACCATCTGATTCTGAAACTTAAGGTGTTCAAGTTTTTGATTTGGGATTGTCTCAGCAGAAGGAATTAGAAGGTCCCAGCCCAGGGGGGAAAAAAAGCAATGACACCCCCATGTGCTGTCTCTCCACAGTCTTTTCAACAAAGCCTGTTGAAATTTATTGGTTTAGGCAAAGTAAGTGGCTGAAGAGGGCAGATGGTTATGGAAATGACAAGATGGTGACATTGGGAAAAACAGGCTATTTGAGACAAGTTCTCCTTTAAATTGCCAGAGAAAATTTACTTCTGGTTTTCTGTGTCAACTGTAGTAATCCTTCCACTAGGGAAATAGGGAAGAGCTCTGGCAAGGACTTCAGATTGTTGCTGCTTCTCAGGAGAGCCCAGTACAGGCAATTCAGGCCTTGATCAAGTGAAGGATCTTGGCTCATCTTTAATTTGAGATTAATGAATAATCACATCTTCAAACAGGAGCAGTTTGCTTAAGTCTGCCCTGCAAGACAGTCTTAAAGCACCAAATGTCCTTTCTTTGACCTTGCTAAAAAATTCAGACGCATGTTTTTGCAAGGAGCCCATTCATAGCGCAGAAGGGGCACATGGAAATCATGAGAGAACAAATAAGATTTTGGTTTCTCTGCAGACGAAGCCAGAGGAGCAATGCACAAAGCTACAAGGAAGAAGAAACAACCAGGCAGCTCTGCTGGCTGATGATGTACTAAAAACCCCAAAGACTTGGATTTGTTTGAAGGCTGCTAAGGGATATGAGCACATACACTTAAAAGGAGCTGCCTTTCAAACACAAAATAAAAACAAGCCAGCCCTGTGAAAGAAAGGAATAAAAGCAGCTTGATGTATTCTGATGGTGAAATTAGAAAGCAGACATGTATAAAAGCCAATGAGCAAACTGTGCAAGTCAAGAAACATGATGTGCCCTGTATTCTTTTAATAGTTTATTACTTAGCCGATTACACAATATTTGACACTGATGCTTGAAAAGCCTCCAGCTGCTTAACAGTGCTCTGCAATGAAATGCTATCATCTGTTAGAGCACCACACTGCCACTATAACCCAGAATTTGTAGGGGAATATTTTCCTTCCCTTCAGTCTGCCTGTCATTTTGTTTAAAGAAAGAGAAACTGTGACTTCTCTCCACCCTCTTCTCCCTGGTTACATGCCCCCAGCCCTGCTTGCTGCTCCCCGAGAGCTTTCCTCCTGCCTGGCTTTTCCTCACAGTTGGCCTTTCCTAGTGTTGCTCAGAGATTGCAGAGGGGCTGGGAGGAATATATGGAAAATTGCAGCAGAGACAGTAAGGCAGCAGTAGATGGAGAGAAAGTTACTGTTTTCCACAGTCAGGGAAAGAGGCTGTGCTGAAGCAGAGGGTGGGGGGCCTGACAGGCAAGGGAAAAGGCTCTCCTGCATGGGATGAGGGGTCCGGCTGAAGGGTGCTGAGGAGAAGCAATGTTACGTCAAACAACAGGCTGGAAAGACTGTCCCTTGGCAGCATCTGGAGTTTAGCAGAAGGGATACAGAGTAGCTCCAGCAAAAGATGAACTCGCTCGGCAGACAGGGGAGGCCAGGTCTTAACAAAGGTACCTAGTAGATGTCTGAGATCTGGATGTGGCTTAGGGTAGGGAGAAGGCCCCATTAAAAGACAAGAGTGAACTGAGGATAGAGTTCAGTAGCCTTTGCTGATAGCTGGATGCAGAACCGATGGGAAACCCGGAGCAGCGCACTTGTGTTTCCACCACAGCCGTGCTGTAGCAATCCCTGACAATTGCTTTAATATTTCTGTCCTTCAATAGTTATAGCAGTAGCTGTTGGAATTAATTATGATTAATTTAATTATAGGTATAAACCAGGTCTTTTCAAAGTGAATTATAGTTTCCTTCAAGAGTATGCAGTGGTTAAGAGCTGGTAATTAAGGGTTTGAATCAGGAGTTGACAGTGCGTTTTCCCATAATTGAAATTTCCCTGCAAACCCCACAGTGTTTGCAATCCAGCACCCAGCCATAAGCTTGCTCAGTTTTTTCTGTGGCAATAAATATGTAAGGTAGGTTACCGTGAAGGGCTGCCTTTTATCAACCTACTGCTGAATACCTAAGATGTCTAATAATTCATTTAACGTGTTTGTCCGTTTAGTTCAGTCTTAATAGGGCAGGTAGGGAGATGTTGGTGCCGTGGATTTGAAACTCAAGTGTCAGTCCCGTTCACGTGGGAAGGGTCTCCCTTTGGGGAGGATTTGTATTTAGCACAAAGTCTCGGCTCTGGCACTCCAAGGGGGAAGAGCCTGTTGAAAGCTGCACAGAAGACTTTTGTGCGAGAAACTCAGTTCTTTCACAGAAGTGGACTGTGCATTTGTGCGAGCTCGGGTGGTAGTGATGTGGTCTCTGGTGTGCCTTTAGAGTAGAAGTGGTGGGCCCCGAGTGCTGCTGCTTTGGGGTGAGGGCTTCTGCCCAGCCAGGCTACTCTGTCACTTTGACCTGACTGCACGATAGCTTTAAGTGTTAGCTGTTTAATCCCCCTGAAAAAAATATGCTGTAATCTATCTCTAGCACTTGCTGTGGTTTCCATTTAGAGAAATACTAACTTGTTGGAATGTCTTTGTAGTAAAGAGAAATAATTTGTCCTGCTCTGCGATAATTCAGAAGCACTAACCCCCCTCAGCATGCAGTGACAAGGGAGTGCCAAGGGCCGGTAGTTACAGGCAGCACCTGCTTTTTGGGAATGCCTGTCATCCTGGGACTGGCTGCAGATACGCCCAGCCATCCAGATGGGTTTCTGTGGCGTTTAAATCCAGTGGGAAAATGCGCAGCTTAACCAGGAGAGGTTTAAGGAGCCATTAGTTTGCTCAGCTTGAAGTGTGAACATAAGGAAAAACTTCTGTACTGTTGAGGGTGGGGAAGCCTGTAACAGGTTGCAGAGGGAGGTTGTAGAGTCTCCTCTGGAGACTTTCAAATCCTGCATGGATGTGGTCCTGGGCAACCTGCACTACATGAACCGGCTTTAGCAGAGGTGTTGGACCAGATCGTCTCCAGAGGTCTCTTCCAATCCCTGTCATTCTGTGATTTTGTGAAGTTACCTACAATTGCCAGGTGTCTCCTGTTGTAGGTTTAAGGGTAACCAAGCCTCCACTCTAGATTCAGGCTCTATTCACAGTAGAATTTGGCACAGGGTGCAGCAAGGAGAAAAAGTCCATTTCTGGGTTTGTAACAGGACCTGGGTGTTGGTGAGAGCTTCATGCCTAGCGGGGAACGGTTGGAGGCTTTGGTCTCTCCTGCTTCCACGCAACAGCTGGATAAACACTCTACAGCTCCATTGGCTCCACAAAACCAGGGGAGGTTTACACACCACACTCCATTGGCTTTGTGCCAGGCCAGGCCATCTGCTGTGTAAAAATATAGCTCCATTCCCTGCTATGGGATAAAGTGACACCACTGGAAATGATTGAAGAAGGAGGAGGGATGTGGTTCAGCTCAACACAAAGGTGATGTCGCTTAGGTATGAACCCAAAGATGTTGTATGGTCATGGGGGAGGCAACAAATGCCAGTCCTTTCTCATGTCTTCTCCAGGCTTTCTCTGCAGCTACAGAGGGTGGAAAAGTTTTCATATTGAATTTGCAGTCTTTTGTCAGGTTGTCACAACCTTAACATTATTTAAATGTAATTTTTTAGTCTATGAATTTGAATTATCCATGGATTCGATTCATTACCAACACATGCCTAGTAGCCAGTTGCTAAATTATGTTGCTGCTGACTTGAATTATTATAAATAAGACTGTGCCAAATGTCAATTGATTATTCAAGAGTAATCAATAGAGAGAGAGAAAAGACAGCTTTGGTTGACTAACAGCAAATGATTTTTATTCCACAGTCCTGGAATTTAGAGTAAGGCAGCAAGTTAGGCTGCACGCCAGTTCCCCAGCAAACATGCAAAAGAAAAGCGACGCTGGCCTCCTTGCAAGTAAGAACCAGGAATGTCCCTGGAAAAGGCTTGCAGCTGGTAAACCTCCAGATTCTGTCACTGACGTGTTCTTAGACTAGGGTTTTTTTCTCCACATGTGGGAGCTCCTTCTGAATCCTCTCTCTGCAGTGTTGGGGTTGTGATGCTGGTGTGCAGGCTGGCGGTGGCTGGCTGCCAGGCATCTGCCCAGCTGCTCACTCACTGCCCTCACCAACAGCATCGGGGGGAAAATGAGGTGGAAAAAAAAAAGCTTGTGGGTTGAGATGAAGACAGGGAGACCACTTACTGTCACTGGCAAAACAGTCTTGACTTGGGAAAAATTGAATTTGTATGTTTTCCCAGAGGTGCCACCACCTTGGCTGAAGGGCTCAGGTGAAAAAGGCAGCGAGAAGTACATCAACATAATTCAAAGGGACGTTTTGCTGCCAGACTTCACTGTTCTTTCAAAAGGCTTTCCCTCTGACTACAGACGGGAGGCCATCCTCTTGAAATCTGTCCTTTTGTCATTCTTCTCAGCAGGAAAATCCAAATCCAAAGGGCAAAGCAAATATATGTGTATTTTGTGTGACTGGGAGGAAGGCTGCACGAGTTGCTGTGACTTTTTTTACTTGTGTGCTGTTGCCAAAGCCAACACGTAGCTGTGTCCCACGTGTCCTAGGTCGCGGTCTTGTGTCTAGGTGTAAAAATGCATTTGTCAGTGCTTGAAACAAAGGTGGAGTGTTTATACTCAAGGACTGAGGTCTGGGAGCAAGTTTCATTCTGCTCCTGGAGGTACATGGAGTTGTCTCCAGCGCAGGCCTTTGCAGGTGAAACTATTTTAAACTGCAACATCAAAATTCTTTAGAGATGTCCATCAGGACCCTCAGAAATGCTTGAGCTAATAACAAGGCAGATGGAGGAGTCCTGGTGATCCTATCACTTGCTCTCCATTGGAAAGAGCAAAATGCAGTCTTGCCAACTCTCACACTCTTAAGGTATTTGCTGCTTTCCTGAAAGTCTACTGGAGTCTTATGACTGCAGGATTCCCTGTAATTACAGAGGAATCCAGCCCTCCAAATAATCTAATAAATAAAATACATGTTTCTAGATACTGTACTGCAAAGGAAAGCTTTAAAAATATCAACCTAAAAGGCAAATTAAAGAGAATCCTTAATGAACTCTTAGATAAAGAATATATTCAGCTAGGGCAGGTTGGTTTTTTTGGTTTTGTTTTTTTTTAAAAACCTCCCTACTGGAGAAACACTGGAGGATTTTTAGCTGTTTAGTAGGCAAACATGAAAATCGTGGTCTGAAGAAGCACTGCCCCTCCTGGGATTTCTGACGTTTGTCTCAAATCGTATCATTGCCATGTAGTCGCAGTCAAAACCAGGAGCTTTGGGGTTATTATCTTAGGGGCTGGTTTAGGAGTTTTTGGCTTGGGTTTGCTTTGGGTTTCTAGGTGTGGTGGTGCCAGCTGCAGGTGTCACAGGTCCTGGAGCACTCAGCTCCAGTGGGTTCCAGGGCTCAGTTGCACATGGGGATGATGGGAGCTGTGGGGCTGGGACAGGGCTGTGAGGAGTTGGGTGATAAGGATGTTGGGTGAGCGCTTGGGCCCCACAGAATAACTGGATGTTCCTGGAGCTCCTTGAAGCGAAGCAGGTGCATCCTTCTTGAGGGTGTACACCACTTGCTGACTGTGTTAGAAGGGAATTAGACCATCTTTGTTATTGCACATTAGATGCAAAAACTGTGTTTTTCTGTCTTTGATATGGAATCAAACTTCACTTCCAGAAGGACGCTGAGCTGCTGGAGTGTGTCTAGAGATGGACAACAAAGCTGGTGAGGGGTCTAGAGCACAGGTCTTACGAGCAGTGGCTGAGGGAGCTGGGGTTGTTTAGCCTGGAGAAAAGGAGGCAGAGGGGAGACCCTATTGCTTTATACAACTACCTGAAAAGAGGCTCTAGTGAGGTGGGTGTTGGTCTCCTCTCCCAAGAACTGAGTGATGGGACAAGAGGAAACAGCTTTAAGTTGCACCAGGGGAGGTTTAAGTTGGTTATTAGGAAAGAAATATTCATAGAAAGAGTTTTAAAGCCCTGGAACAGGCTGCCCAGGGAAGGGGTGGGGTCACCATCCCTGATGGCATTTAAAAGTTGCATGCTGAGGGACATGGTTTAATGGTGAGTCAGTTAAGCTGAAAATTACTCTTTGCACTTCATATCTTGTGGTGAGCACTCGGAAAAGATGACAGTTAATGCATCTTTTCTTGTGGCTGCTCTCTGAGCTCTCCCTACCACAGTTTGAAACTCAGGGCTAAGGATGGTGCCGTCTCCTTGTTGCACGAAGCTTACAGGCAGCTCCTCCTACCTGACCCCTCGTGAAGAACACGCTTGGCAAAAAAAGCTTAGGGAGTGCTTTTGAACGAGATGATGGTACTTGTACTTTGTGCTCTTGTGGATGCTTAGCACAGATTTGAAGTGGTGGAAAAGTTCCTCTTAGCATTTAAATAAATATATGGGCTGGGATGTTTAATAGGGGAAATGCTTGCAGAGGGTGATGGTGAGAATGGCAGCTAAACCATTGCAGAGAGCTGCAGCTTTCCTTCAGCTTAACAGAATGTGCAAGTATCAGTATTTCAGCTGCTAGAATATATTGCATTTAATTATTTTTTTCCTATGAAGCTTGAACTAAAAGGGAAACTTTCCTGTATCTATCTGGTCAAACAATTAAACCCTACTTACGTGGGTTACTTCTGCACGTAAAGCACTTACATAACAGGCGACTAGGACGTGCTCTCAGACTGCCTGCCAGGTTTCTCATGTTAGATATCCAAACGCCACCAAAGTGGCAGAATGTTCCAGACTTGCCATACATACACGTGCTACAGAGGCTGCTAATATCAGAGCAGTTCAATCTGTGAAATATGCTGGCAAAGGAATCCTAAGCATCTTTCTAAGAGACTCATTTCTGTAACACCGTGTGTCACTCCAGAAACTTTCTATGCACTAGATAGTTTTTAAAAAAACAAGAATTAATTGCTTGGCTTGAAATGTAGTGGAATAACTCAAGAGAACTAGGCTTTTAAATGTGACATAAATCAATGGGAGCCCGAACTTGGGATTTTCTGCAAGCAAGAAACAATCAATGCACTTGGAAGGGCTGTTTTCAAAAAGCGCTGTACTTTTTAGTGTTTGGGCTTGGTTTTGGTTTTTAAATTTAATATTTGTCTTGCTTCTCTTTCCCTGAAGGTCTGTGGTGTAGGTATTTCCAGAATGACTACCTAGCAATTGTTCTGGTTTGATGCTGTGTGTTGTGGAGGGTGGATTTAAAGCAGTGAATGCTTACCAAATTAACTCCAGCTTTCAAAGGGAAAAAACTGCAGCTCTTTGTTCTTGTGGTTGCCAGTCCTGCAGTGTGAGACATGGTTTCATTTCACGTGTTCCCCAGGGGTTAGCTGGTTGGGAACATGCTACTGGAGCCTTCTGCAGCCAGGGTGATAGGGCTTCCCAGCCAGTCCTCGGCTGCCCCACCACTAGCAGTGCAGGTTTGCATCTCTGCAGCACAGTCTAGCCAGCACAGGAGGTGGTGTGGGGCAAAGCTTCCCCACATGGTTGTCTGAATATTAACTGTCCTTCGTGCTGCCGAGCGGCGCTGCTCCCCGGGCTGTGCAGCTGATGGTGGCTGTTGCTGCTTGCGTCAGGCTGATGCTGATGAGGTAGGGCGGGCAGGGCGACCTGACCACATGTGCCCCAAAGTGATGCAGAGTGGGCACCTCTCTTGCAGCTGCTGTGTAAGGAAGTGGTGGGGAATACAGTGGTTTCATTGAGTGGCTCATGGAGGGAATTTTGAGATGTATCTGGATACAATTTAACTGGCAGCATGAACCTCTCCTTGCATCTTCATGGCTGCTCAGAGAAGTCTGTAGTGCTTGAGGTCTCCAAAAACATCCAGTTCTGTACCAAATCTTACTGGGAGGCCACAAAATAGTTCTTCCTCTTATCTACTCTGTTTTCTAGTCACAAGGTGACAGCTTTTATTCTGAGCTGCGCTTTTACCCTTTGAGGGCATCTCAGTGTTGCAGGGGAGCATTGTGTGTGAGCAGGTTGGTGAAACCCCAGTTTCTGTGCAGATGGCTTGAAATGCTTTCTCCAAGGAACTAAAGCTCTCCCAATTTCAGGATGCCTTCTGCCCTTTCCCTTGGTTCATAGTGAATGCAGGGAGCACTAGCAATCCACAAACCATTCTCTGCTTTGAGCAGCACAGGTAAATCCTATACACATGAGATAAATTAAATCTGTGCCATCGTGGCTGGACAGTGACAATAGTGAATTCAGCACATTGTCCCTCCTGTGCAGCCTGGTGATGTTTACATGTAGTCATCACCTGTATTGGGGAGCTGGGCTGCTTGGCATTACTGCAGCTTGTAAATGGCTTCATTTAGATGTCGCCAATGAACTAATTTAAGGAAGCTGTAATTAGTGATTATGGGGCTGCAGGTGGAAAGCAGTAAGTGGTGAGATTACTTTGTGGCTTCGTGAGGGATTTTTGAGTGTCCAGCAGCTGGGTACTCCATGTAAGGGAAGAATAAGAGAAAACAAGACAAAACCTCCAAATGACAACAAAACACAAACACACACACACACAAAAAGGAAATATATTCGGGAAGATGGATGGAAAATTAAAATCTTCTGAGCAGTGAATAACCTGGTTTTAGGTTGTTATTTTCCAAGCAGAGACGCATTATGTAGCCATGCAGGTGATGTCACATGTGTCAGATAACTTCCTGGTGGTGCCTGTGTTTGTTGCTCCCTTGAGGATGCTGGTTGATCTCTGGGAAACTGGGCTCTCTGGGGAGGTGTGTGCCCTAAGCACACCTTGCCAGACTGATCTAAAATCCCCCAATGGTTATGGCCTGGCCTGAGCATCCCTAATAGAGAAATTAAGTGTGTGAAGCAAGGGACAGAGGTAAGCCTGGCTTTAAAAGTAGGGCTTAAAATGATTGCTTGCTCCACAGGCTGTAGTTTGCATTCAGCCAGGTGCCTGCCCCCTCATAGCTGTGGCCCTGTGCTGTGGCTGGTTTCCTTGCTGCGTGGTGCTCGCTGGGAGAGTACAGGGAGTTGCTCAGCTGTGCTGGAAAGGGAGAGGAAAGGTACACTGCTGTGCCAGCTGACACTCACCAGAGGACCTATTCAAAGGGACATATTTACTTGCACATGGGTGCCAAGCAAGACCCCTGCAGAGATAATCGAATCGTGGTTGTTGTACGGTTCCTGTTACAAGCTGTTGGATCAGGTCCTTGCTTGTGCAGCTGCACAATGTGGGGAAGAACCCAAAGAAAGGAACAAAGAGCATGAATTACAACCATTGGCTGCCAGTGGGGATCTTTTCAGCTTCCTAAGGTTGTGTAAAGGGAGTTTGTTGCCTTGTGAGTTGAGGTTCCCATGACCTCCACTGAGATATGTAAGCAGTGGCTCTGTGCAGTGCGATAAGCCAACCCCGGGCACAAGGTGGAAGCTGTTCAGAGATACTGCTCTGGGCTGCCTCTGTGCCTTGGCTCTTTATGCCTGTTGCAAGAGTGATGTGGTGAGCACCAAGACTGTGAGCACAAGAGTGGTGGGAAGAGACAGTCTATAAAAGCTGACTGTACAGTTGCTATGATTTTTTTGTATTAATTTAAATTTTTCTGTGGTCTCTCATCCTAGTGGACTCTAATGAACTTTTGCAACAGTCGTAGTTGGGGGAGATGATCACTAATAACATGTTCCTTGCACTGAGTGAAATAAAAGGAGTTCCTGAAGGAGAGTAAGAGAGGTCTCTTGAGGGGGTTTGAGGCAGAGCTGGTTCTTTACATGAAGGCCGTCCACCAGAAGCCAACTGTTAGCCTGTGCCATAAGCTGTATGTACTTCCTCTGTGCGAAGGGAGAGTGTTGAAGCACAAGCCTGTGATGGGAAACTTGTGCAGGACGGGGCTGAGGGAGCAACCAAGCAAAACAAGTACTTTTTTTATGCAGGAGGATGGGACTACTTTAGCTGCAAAGGTCTGCTTACTGGAGATCTTTGGGTCCATGCTGTCTGGCACTGATGGTGGCTCTTACTGTGCCAGCTGGAGTCAGTAGCTCTCCTATGCTTGTCCCATGCTTGACCCATTAGCAGGGTGGTACATCTGTGGGTCGGGCTGTGTTGCATGGCTCTTCTGGCGTCCTGGGGCTGAAAAAGCAAAACACATACCCTGAGGTATTTTTATTGCAACTCCAAAGCTCTAGAAGGGCATCGGTAACACGGAGTTTGGCTGGATAAAGGGGATTCCTAAGCTGGCCCTGCAGTCACAGGCTTGGCAATTTCCTCTTTTCTTGCATGTTAGTGCAGCATTTTTTTATTTTCTTGGTTTTTTCATAATGCTTCACTCACGATTAAGACTGAAATTGCTTTTCTGTTCAATTAAAGAAGTAACTTTTAAGTAAAAATGTTAGAACAGAATAACTGTATCAGTCTTTTCAGGTTAATTAGGGGGAATTTCTGTTTAAAATCACGTGAGTATGGGAAACTCTATTTCAGCATCTCTTTTGTCCCGATTGCAGAATGAAAATAATTAAGTATTTTTCAATTAAAAATTGAAATACAACTCTGATTCTTTAAATCAAATTTCATACTTGGTTTTCATGCCCAAGTATGAAATGTCATGTCTTTGATCAATTAAAAATTAAATTGGCATCTGTCTAAAATGCTGCTTTACCACAGAAGTCAAACTAAGAAAATGCATTTTGCTTCAGATTTTTCTGTATAAAAGTCTTTTTACTTTTATATTGCAGAAATAATGAAATAACTTTGAGAAGTTCCCAACTGGTTTTTCTGTTAGTACCCATGATTCAAGCTAGGCACGGGACTATTAATGCTGTAAAATGACCCAAAACCTGATTGAAATTGTGAAAATCATGCTTAACAAGGAGTTGATCTCATCTAATCGTGTTGACTGATAGTGAATCAGTATTTGTGCTGCCTAAGCTGGCCGAGAGCTGCAAATTCCTCAAGTGAGGCAATGCATTGAGTAGCCACAAAATGGAGCAAAACCAAAGGAGAGATGCTGGTCTCTCTCACAAAACCCCATCCTCAGAGGAAAGAGCGGCGGTGGCAGTTTGCAAGCTGGCATTGCCAGGGCTGTGTCCTGCCAGCGAGCGAGAGCGCCGAGCGCAAGCGTAATCGCTTTAGTATTCCCTTTGGGTTGTTATAAACAAAATCAATATGTACTAATGACTGCAGCAATAAATTTCATCATGCTTCGTATGGTAACGTTCTGCACTTACCCAGTTGTTGGTTTGACAGAGAGCAATGGAGTTTACCCTTTTAAAGTTGTAAATTACTATGAAAATGCTGAGCCTCACAGTAAAATACATTCATGGATGATTTTAAGCTTAGGAAATATTGGTAATACTTTCACTAAGCATACTATTAAAATAAATAAATAGTATTTATTGCTTGGTTTCCCAGCTGCAGCTGGGTGAAGAAACATGGCATGCATGTTTATCATGCTACTTGTGGTTTCATAATGTTTATCTAAAATTGATTCTCAAAAAAGCCATCTGAGAAGCTTATTTTTTCACATAGCTGTCCAAAGAAGTCTTCCTCCAGAGCAGATTTCTAGCAAGTAAAATCTTGATTGATTTTTTGTGTGTGTGCTGTTCAGTTTAGGAGCCTCTTTTCTATTTAGGAATTTCCTTTTGCCTTTTTTTTTTTTTTATATGCTATCAGATAAAGATTTAGAAGTTGGATTCAGTGTTTCATTTGAGACTGAAACATTTGAGACTTTTTGCTCATATTCCAGACTTGAACACTCAGTGCTTTCCTCTGACTGAAATGACAGGAGTCTCCCACAAAGTAGAAAAACAGGTTTAGGGTGGCTTTTTTTTCTACATGTCTGCTACCAAACCTTTTTCTCTCTCAAAGTTTGGAGTCCGTAAGGAGACAGAAAATCCAGATGCTTTGAGTTATACACTCATTAAAGTCCATCCACCTGAGATAACCCCCAAGAGTCAGTTTTGGGTAGCCCTTAATTGCATGGTAGTCACTTTACAAGCTTCACTGAGCTGTGCACCCTGTCAGCCCTTAAAAGGGACTCGAGCCACAGGTTTATATAATGGCTCCGGTAAGGATTGAGATAAAGCACAGGAGAAAAGAAAAATAATTGCTATTTTTCCATATTTAAGTTAAATTTTTCAAAAGCAGACCAGGCTGTTTGTAATCTGGTTGCCTCTCTATGGACAGGTAGCACTATTTGAGATGCCTGGTGCTGTCTGAGGTGTCCTCATGGAGGGGTGGATCCATTTGAGTAGATCAGGCTGCATCAGGCTCAGCTCCAGGCCTGGCATCAGTTTTAGAAGTTTTCCTAAACCTCAGGCATTGCTCTCCTAACACAACTCGGAGAGAGTTGTCTGCATTTAAATAATCTGGACTTTCTGTCCCGAGGGCGAGTGGGATCCACTCCCCAAGTCTGCATCTCCACAATAGTAATTCCTCATTGATCTGGAAACAGAGCAAGCTGACAGAAGACACAGTCCAAGCAATGCCTTATAGCTGAGAATAAATCAAACCTGCCATAGTATTGGCAAAGATCAAACCTGCCCTGCTGACTTGAATTCTGTGCAGTATGGCAGCACAGCATTTGGTCAAAGAAAGTGAAAGCAGCTGCAGATTAATTCTTTGGCAGCTGCATCTTTGTGTAGGGAAGGGGGGAAGTCCTGCCTTCCCGCAGTGCTTCACAGCCAGCCAAGTGCTAGAGTTTGGCTCTGCAAAGCCAGACTTGCACTGCCCAAATGCAGCAGGTTTGCTGTTGTAGAGGCATCCTTTCTGCATTTCCTTGCTGTGGGTGAGAAAAGATCTCTGTCTGTTACCTGATGCTGTACAGCCACTGTCCCATCCCCCAGCACCTCTATGGTGCTCAGAAGTTGACCTTTGGGTTTGAGAAGAGCAGTTGTGAGGCTCCAGTGAAGCAGAGCTGGCAGCATCATGTTTAGAGGGCTACTTACCACAAACACTGCAAGCAGCTGAAGGCTGACATCTGGGTTGCAATACATTCCTCTGAGTTTGTTCAACTTGAGTTCACTGGTACAGAGAAGACCAAACATGCAGACACAAAGTTTTAAGTCATTTTGTCTTGTGGTGTCCTGGTTCTATGAAATAATTCCTAATTTAGGAGTTGTACCATGCTCCAGTACCCCAGAAGAGCAGCATTTCATCAGTACTACTCATTTTACCCTTCTTCTCCTTGTTTCTTTTGGATGCTCTACACATGGTACAGCTTGATGGGTGCTGCTACTCCTGTCCTATTTCCAGGTACTAGGTAGTGGCATTTCTGGGAAGGCTGTCGGATTTTTCTTCTAAAATGTGCATTGCTGCATCAGGCAGCAGGTGCCGTATCAGGTTGTAGAGCTGCATCCTCCAGGATGATCTCAGTATTTTCCAAAGAGAACAAGTTCATGTACCCATTTACACAAAAGCTTTTCTTTCTTTTCTGGGGCGTCTCAACCTAAAATGACCAATGTTTGCAATTGAAAGAGCTACATCTGCAGAGGAGGGGAAAAAACCCCGTGTGGAAAGCACTGCTCTCCTGAAAGGAAACATTACAGTGGCCCTGCACCATATGCTTGTCTGAATGTCAAATCTCTCCAGTGCTGCAGCTCCTGAGCTTGGGAACATAAGAGCAGAAAGGGTGCAATGTATGCAACTAGGCAAACATCAGAGCAGCGCCTGGATTTGTCCATTCTCACTCTCTTGGGGCTGCACTGCCATGAGATGCTTTGTTCTTGGGGCTGTGTGTGGGGGGAACCAGGGCAGGGCGGTGCTGTGGGTGCCTGCCCTTGCCATAGCTCGCTCTGCCATCTCTTCCTGGGAATGCCAGCTTGGCCTCAAATGAGCCTCGGGGTGGCAAACGGGCAGCGTAAGTGCAGCTGTCATCTGCTCAGGGCACAGCCTGCTTCTTGCCAAAATACGTTCCCTGCTTCAGTCACTGGACTGCCGAGCCCCTTGGCAAATGAGCCTGATTGTGCGTTACTGAGAGGTGGCTCTTTCAGCTAATGCTGGAGGTGGGTCTGTTTTTCTGGGGGGAGGGGGAATGGGGCATTGTCAGTGCTGTCATTTATGCTGCATAATATGTGCTGACATCACAGCACTGCCCTTGAGTTGGGCTTTGCTGTTCCACATGCGATGGATCGCACGTGGCAGGATGGTGCCTTTTTATAGCTCTGTAGGCAAGCTGTCCATTTGCCATGCAGGCTGAGGCTCAGGCACACGCAGAGAGTCAAATACTGCTCAGTGCAGTGGCAGGGAAGCACCCCTTGCCAGATCTGTCCTGGTCAGACCTCTGCAGCTGGGCTTCTCAGGTGCTTGGGTAGGGCGTGAAGCTCCTCCACTTCTGCTGGTCTGTAGCTGAGGGATTTCCTGAGCCACAGGTACTGTTTCTGTCTTTCCTAGCCCCAGAAGGATTTTTCTTTCATTAATTTCTCAAATTCACAGAAAGGATTTGGCATTTGTAGTATCCCATGGCTCATCTGCACAGCTCAACCATGTATCTTGGGAGGCAGTACCTCTATTGGTCTGCTCTCAAACTTAATGTTTCTTTTACTTCATTCATTAACTGTAATTTCTTTTGGCATGGCAGGTGAGTGCTGCTCACAGTATTCGAGCATTTGTACAGTAAGACCAGGATGCTTCCTGTTTGATTCTCTGGCACTGTCACACTGGGAGGACTGTGGAATTAAATAAAATGGTGCTGCAGGGTGTGAATGGGTTGGATCCATCCGCAGGCTGTAACTTTCAGTGTCCCTGGCTCCACAGCATGTTTTCTTGTATTGGAGTCCAGCCATTTTGGAGTACCCAGCCCAGGGACACTTGGGCAGACTTGCCCAGGAGCCCAGCACGTTTCCTGGCATCACGTTTTGGAACCAGCAGAAATATTCCTCTACTTTTCATGTGTGAGATCAGGATGAGCAGCTGTTTCCTACCACACCAGTGGATTGTGTGGAGAAAAGAGCTGCTGTGTGAGTGCATAAAACACAAACATGATTCTGTCCTGCTGAAACGCGAACTGTCCTGAGCGATGTTTCCCCAGGAGCAGCTTGTGTCTGCATGCTCGTCCCCTGCCTCTCAACTCACCACCCTGCAGCCACATCAGCACAAAGGCAAATTGCCATTTCCCCCCTGCTTCTTCAGCTGCCGCTGTCCTTTGGTGGTCCCGTGTCAGCCCTGCTGTACTTCACGCTGAAGAGCTGCGTTGAGAAAGGGACGGGATCAGACAGCACGTTACATTTCTAGTTTGTCATCTGTCTCAAGGCTGTCTGCAAAAATTAGTGTAATATCATAACTTGTCTGTGTATGTGTATAGCATTACATGCCACAAAACAATGAATTGCATTTGCGTTAGGATATGAAGCTGCTAGCAATGCCTATGTTAATTTTCCACGGTTTATTAAGAAAATCATAACAATGCACGCTATTTATGCGGGATGTATTCAGAGATTTATCTCCCTGGTAAGGTATTAAATTAGAACGGTGACATTAGAGACATAGATTAATGTATTAGCATATCTGCTGTAGCTTAGAGTCAGGATTATATCACAAAAGGAATTAGGTTTGTGGTCTCTTCTTAGATCCATTTTCAGGGCTGTCCTTCACCGGCTCATTGCCAGTCACAGTCACCTGGATAGATCTGTTTGTGTCACTTTTCTTGTTACACTCTTTGCTATAAACAATGGGATGCTGGGAATTGGAACGCTTAGCCAGGGTCTGGGAGAAATCACTTGCTCTACTGCTTTAATCTTTGGTTTTGGGAGTTATTTGGCCAGTAGTTCAAGTTTCTTCTACATCTGTTAAGATAATCCCGATAGGGACATCGTAGGACTTTGCAAAGGCCACATTCTCCCAGTATGACTTTCATTCACTGAATACGTGAGAGGACAAACCCTGTATTTTTTGCGCAAGGATCGGAGTAATTGGCCTCTCATATTTCAATACCTACATTGCCTGTGATCTCAGTAAATAAACTGAGCTACTAAAGTCTTCCCTGGTGTTGTGAAATGACGTCAAGAGGAACTTACCCTGTGCATCTTTTGGACTCTTTGTAAGATAGGCTGCAATGTAAGCATTTAGAGGTTACCTCTTGTCTGATTTCTTGCTAGAAAACCAGGAGACATTTCCCACAGCACTGGACCTTACACAGATTTAGCTTTGGTGTAGGGAATAATGTATTGACAAAGAGCTTTGGAGGGCTCTGCACGAGTCCTGTTTCTGGCTTGAGGTTCCATTTTTCCCACCATAAGCTAGGGATGCAAGTGAAATTTGGTCCTTCAGTGAGAAAAAGTGAGGGAAATCCACGTGTTGTCCTTCTCCAGCCTCCCCTCAGAGATTAGACAGCATCCTCTGAAAGTTAATCTGAGATCAGGGAAACCTCTACAGCTGCTGTTTGGTTACCACGTGGGGAAGAAATTTTATTTACCCTTGTCGGAAGACAAAATTCAAATTGCTCGTTTCCATCACTGAAGTGGGAATCCCCAGAAAATTGACTTTTTTTTAGTACCAGATGAAGTCTGGGGCAGGGCCCTCCTCCCTTCCTCTGCGCTCTCCCTGGTGCCACTTGAGAAAGTCTGGTGGGCTAAACTGAGAGCCAGCAAAATCTCCTAGGCTTTTCTGGCTGAGTACCTGCAGCCTTTCCTGGCATTTTCTGGATGTCTTAACTGTCCTGAGTATCAAGATGTTGAGACAATGACTGTCCTTTGTTACATTTGCCCTGTGCTGATAGCAGCGATGCCCAGCTGCCAGTCAGAGTCCCCCATAGCAAAAATAATACAAATTTAAGTGAGGTTACTTCTTTCTCTGTTTTGGGTTTGGGTTTGTTTGGTTTTTTTTTTTTCCTTCTTCACACAACAAAATGCCACCAGCGTGAAAGGATCTGATGGAAGTAGGAGATGAATGATTTGACTTCAAATCTTTGTGGCATTTTTTCTGATTCTGTAATTTCAATGCAATTTTGAATGTTTAAATTACAAGAGAAATTAATTTCTTACATGTCACTAGGATTTTTCTTTCCTCCAATTATTTTCCAAACAAATGCAATTAAACCAGACCAATCATATGGAAAAATTCACAATTCCTTCTTCAAAATGGAAATATCTATTAAGAAAACGTCCATGATCATCTAGTATATTCTGTCCTAAATCACTTAATATTCCAGCAGCGCTTCACTCACAAAAACTTCTGCTTTCAGTGGAATTCTATAGGAATGTGAAAAATTAGCAAGTAATTAGCAAATATTATTGTGTGTGCTGGAGAGATTAGTATGTGCCTTAAATTTAATATGTGCCTTTCTTTTTTTATAAGAAGGAAAGTGACGACTTCAAAATGCTAATCCCCAGCTGACATCCTTCAGATGAGAATGTGCATGTACCGGTTGTTATGTGTGTGGTGGGTTCACCCTGGCTGGATACCAGCAGCTCCCCAGAGCTGCTCCATCACTCCCCTCCTCAGCTGGGCAGGGGAGACGAAGTATATCGAAAGGCTTGTGGGTCAAGATGAGGACAGGGAGATCACTCAGCACCCACTGTCATGGGCAAAACAGCCTCAGCTTTGGGAAAATTAATTTATAACCGATCAGATCAAGAGTAGGGATAATGAGAACTAAAACATCCAGTTTTCTGGATGTGGCTGGGTACCGGCAGCACCTGAAGAAATGGAGGAGAGGAAATGCGGCTTTCAGAGGGGCTTACCCCAGGTACCTTGGTGAAGAAGAGTACACATCGCTGCGGTAACTCTGGCAGTGCTGTGAGGTGGTGTTTATAACAGTGTTCAGCGCTGCAGGAGACTTCAGACTGAGAGCGAGTGTTTCGAGCTTTCCCATGGTCCTGTGATTTTCAGTCTGCTCTCTGCCTGAAGCTGATTCTTTGCAAAAGTTAGAGATTGAAGTTACTCAACCATTCCTAGAAACGGGGCTGAGGAAGAAAGGCGATCTATTCCTCCCCTCAGCACCCGGCCCCTCTTGCTGAACCCAACTCTGTCGTGGGAATTCTGATTTTTTTTCTAATAATCAGAGAAAACTTCTGTTATTTACTTGCCTGTTGTTTCATTTTTTTGGCAAGACAAGATGGCCTTAAGGTGAGAGTAAGGGTTTTTCTAGTCGTTGCCAGGGTTTCTTTTCACAGTAGATAGTGCCAGTCACTATGTAGCAGGGGTTTGGGCTCAGGGCCTACAGTTCTGAAGACAGATGCTGAAAGCGAGCAATGGGCAGTTTGCGAGGACTTTCTGTGTTAAATGTCCTGGGTACGTAAGGGGCAGTGGGCAGCAGTGTGCACCCGAAGCGTGGCAGCTTGGTCTAAGCCATCTTCTTCTCCCCACGTATCAGTATTGTGCGACTGTATCATACCTTGTCACCATCATTTATCATCACTCACCCTCATCTCCAAGCTCTGTGTTTCTGAACACACGGTAAGTACTTGGGTGAAGCTGCAGCTGGCAGTAGCTGCAGAGCCACATGCTTCATCACCCAGAGTGAGCCTTGCTGACTGCAAGAGCTGTTTGGTTTATTAGGTTAATTCACAGCTTTGCAGGCTCGTTTCTTCTGGTGTTTGCCTATAATCACACAACTCGCAAAGGGGGTGACTGCTGCCTGGCCTGCAACTCAAAATGTGCTGGAAGTGCTCAGGCTGCATCCCACCCTCTGCCGCCGCCGCGGAGTGCCAGCCTGCGACAGCGCGAGCATCCTGCCCAGGCTGCGCCCTTTTGTGTAGTCAGATGCGGTGACAGTCGTAAGCCAAGCAGCACATGTTGATGATATTTATTTTTACTTTTTTTTTCCCCTCCATACTTACTCTCTTTGCTTTGAAAAATAGATGGCTCCATTCCCATATGCCTCAAAGTGTTCAAACACGATCGAGACGTTCTTTTGGAAGACTTGTCAACCTTACATCTACATAAATTACTGCTGGTTTCATCACTTATCTCTTTTGGCTAAATTTTGCAGATTTTTCAACATACATGCTTGACTAGAGTCAGTTTGCAGTTTAAATGGTTCTTTAAATATCAGCAGACTCATGTGGGTTTATTTAGTGTGTATGAAATGACGATCAAGCCAACACGTCCAGCAACTCATCCCAGACAGACAGTGCTCCCTTGCTGAGGGTTTATCTGATCTGTGGGGATTCAAGTTTATGTTTTATTTCTGTTGTGTCAGAGAAATCTCTTGGTTAAAAATGCAGATTCATCTTTGTCTTTATTTTTCCTCACGCTCCCAAAGACTTCTGATTCAATGTAAACAGGATTTTTAGTTTAGCTGGAGAGAACCAGGTAAAACTATGGGTCGATTTATCCCTACATTGGATAGTGCTGGTAAAACAGGCCTGAGTTTTCAATGTTAACTCCTGATTTATTGATTTTTTTATGCCTTACTCAGCTCATCAAAAAGAGGCCTGATCCTTATCATAGGTTCCCCTGAGTTTGGGCACTTTGATTTGACATTCGTATTTGAGGATAATTCCTAATTCCTGTATGACTTAGGAATTTGCTTTTGAAATTTGTTACCAAGCAGAAGTGACAATTTTTATTACTTTGAGCAGATGCTACTTGCAGACTGAGGGCCCCAGTAACGCTGGTGGAGGTAGTGCAGGAAGAGGGTCAAGAATGACAGGACTATAATAGGCTAAACTGTGATCTAGTTTAGGGAGAAACCTTCTGCTTTTTTGGTTTGGTTTGGTTTTGGTTTTTTTTTGTCTATCTAAAAGTAGACTGAGCTTCTTAGAAAGTTTCTGTGTTTATTTACATCTCTTCAGGCAACAAATGCTGACCTATAATGTCACGTAGTCTAAGGGGGTAAGCATGACTTTTGCTTATAAGGCAGGGCAAGGAAGCAAAGCAAACTGATTGACTCTCCTGGCTCTGCATGTGATCTTCCAAATGGGAAGTTGTTGTCTGTTTGAACCCTTGGATGGCATAAGAGCATAAAAACCTCAGGCTCAGAGTTTATTTAGGATGGGTTTCTGATAAGGGCATAAACAACCTACGGATTACTCCAGTCGTCGACGTATAGACAGATGCATAGTCCTGAAGAGACTTGGCATGATCTCAAATAATGTCAGGGCTCTCATGTGTCATGTGCACAAGGTGTGTGATTAAAACAAAAAGACAAGGCTAGTAAAGCTTAGATCTCAAGTGGTTTATCTGTAGCAGCAAGCGGAGAACTCTGAAATTCTCCTTCTTGGCAGCTGCAAGATAGATGGAGAGTTTACTGTGCTTAAGGGACCTATGAGCATAATGTTTATTTTTTGAGGTTTCAGCAGTGCCTGGTGCTCATCATCAGGAAAACCTCATTGTCAAAATGAGGAAACCATTTCAGGCTACTGGTGTTGACCTTTCAAGTTGGCATGAATAAAAGCCAGGTTAATGAAATGTGTTGTTGCACTAGCAGGTCGAGGGAAAAAACCAAAAACAACTTAGCTGCTGCTTGGAAAAACAGTAAATGCAACAAAGATTTATGTGGAACTCTGGTGTAACTCCTCTGGAGTCACGTGAGCACTCTGTACACAAGAGACTGAATTTCTGTGGGGAAAAGAAGTCACTACTTGGCTCTAGTGAAGTGCAGAGCCCCTTATGTCTCAGGGTAATAGGTAACAAGTCATAATGATTGTGACTTGCTGGCTAGGAGACACGGTCCTTCTAGTGTTCTTTCTGGTTTCAGAGCAACAATCCTGAAACGCTATCAGGAAAGCTACATTTGCCATGGCATGTTAAAGCGTGGCATAAATCCTCCAGTATGAAGCACTTAGATGTGTGTTAGGCTGGCCACTACCCATCCTGCTGCTGAGGAGGCCCCAGAAGAGTTGGCTGTTAATGAGAACATCTCAGAGCTGGCACTGAACCAGTACACCACTTGGGTCCCTGTTTGTGTTCTTGGGATCACGCAAGTGTTTGTACTTTAACAACCCAAATTCTCGCAAGCAGCGATTTATAAGCTCAAAATTTTACTGTGAAGTGGGTACAAAATTCCCTAGGCACTTCAAAGTTAGTGCTGGACAAATGAAACTTTGTTGTTGTTAACAGTGGCTGTATTTGTTGCATTACTTGCTCTGTGGTAGTGCTGAGGTGCTGGCTCTGCAGCCACGCAAGCAGCTGCATCTTGCTCTAACAGGCAAGAGGAGTTGCCTGCCCCAGAGCTCACAACCTGAATCGGTAAGGCAGCAGCGTGTGTTTGGCAGCTGGTGTGCCCTTTGGAACCTGTGTGCCTCCAGAGCATCCTGCAAATTACTGTCAAAAAACTGTGTGCAAATTACTCTCAATGAGCCATTCATCACCCCCGTGCCAGCCAAGGCTGCAAGCATCTCTACACCAGTGACTGCAGCCCTCTGCTAGTCTGGGGTCTTGGGGGAGCTTTTTTGTCACTATACCTCTTTGCTCTTCTTATTGCTTGTAGGAATAAAATCCCTTGGAGAAAAGAGTGGTCCCAGCAGGCTGTAGCACTGGGGTGCAGCACCAGCTATCTCCAAGGTGACACAGTGGGCTCCTGCTTGTGCACAGCAGGGTGTCCCGATCCTTTTGATGTGTTGCTGGGACGTGGAATTGAAGGGATCTTCCTTGCCGGGTTTTAGCTCCGAACAGGGTCTCTCTAGCCCAGAAACTGGCTTTGTAGTTACTGAATATGCCACTGTATGGGATGAAAGGAAGAATTCAGGGGGAAATTTCAGGCTTCTTTCCCTTTGTGACTCTCCATCGCCCTCCTAAATGTGAGGAGAAGAAATGCTGTGGCAAGACCCTTTTTAGAAGAAAATCTGGTTACCTTCTTTCTAAACTCACTTTCCCTGGAGTAAAGTAAAATATATTACTTTGGCTTGATTCAGTCTAAAATAGGGGTCTAGTTCCATTAGAGATGTCCTGGGGCATCATTCCTGGCCTCCAGCTGTTGTCCAGCAAAGCAAAGTTCTTCTATAGCTCCTTTGTTGCCTCTGTTGGCCCCACATCAAAGTCTCAGCTCCACTACAGCATCCTGAACGACACTGGCTGCCCAGGTAGCAGCAACTGACTAACCCCATGTCTCCCTCCAGCCTCAGCTGCTCAGAAGAATTGTGGCAATGAATAAAAGCCCATAGATAAAATTTCAGAGTGGATGACTCCTTCTCAGGGCCATTAGCGAGACTGAAAAAATCAGACTTTATAATACAAAGCAATCTTCACCTGAACTGTGGGACAGCTACTCTAGCTCCACAATATGTTATTTAAAGCCTGTTTCATAATAGAATTTGGTATTGCAGTATGTATAATTTATAATATATTAAAACCCATTTCATAATATATTTTAATCTCTGATGATGAATAGCTGGGACAGTTTTGCAGGTTCTGTGATATCACTATGGCAACATCCTTAAAAAAAGAAAAAAAAAAGAAGCAGGACAATTGAGAGATACCAAGGACTGGTCAAGGAAAGAATAATGACACTTGTCAATTTGCATTCATTCCTATAGTTTATTTTCTTCTTGTAAATGGCATCTATTCTGATATTTTTGCATGTGTTTTCAAGAAATTGCTTGCAGCGTTACTGAAACGTTGCATCTCCTTTAACCTTTGAGGGCTCAAGTTTGAAAAGATTTGTTTTCCATTTTAGTGCTAAATGTTTTAGCCCATCTAAGAGGATGTTTAGAACTCAGTAGCAGCTACTGATGGACTGAAAATACAGTTTTTATTGGGTTTCTAATGTTTCTCAAAACTCAAAATAGTGCTTTATGAGTCCAACCTAACATGCTTAATTTAGAAAAATGGGGCTTGTCTGTCATACTTAATGGACAACTGTTTCTAAAAATCAGGCTGCTTGTTTTGAAGCCTGCATTTTGACTAAGCCTCTAAATGGCAATTATTCTTTTCCTGGGCTGTAGTCAGCAAAGCATATTCATCATTCCTTACCAAAGAAAGAAAGAAGAAATCTCATTTTGCCCTCCTTTCCAAGTGGTGGTCCATCTCTAAGATGTCACTCTGATATCTCAGAGAGCCTGAAGATCTGTGGATCACCATTTGCCATGGTCCATCCATGGAAGATGGATTTTTGGCATATTCCCAAACTCAGGCAGTTTCTTCCCGAAGAAGAGACTTTTGCAGGCCCCAGGTCTGAGGACCAAACTCCATCAGTGCAGCAGGTAACCTTCTGAAATACAGTTCTGTTGCTGGGTGCGTGGTGGTTTAAGCCCAGCTGGCAGCACACGGCTGCTCGCTCACTCCTCCCTGCCATCCCAGGGGGATGGGAAGGAGAACTGGTGGGGAAGAAAGGTGAAACCTATGGGTTGAGATAAGGAGAGTTTCACAGAACAACAGAGAGAGAACAAGTAACAGTAACAACAATAATGCTAATAAAATAATATAGAAAGCACTCCAGTTCTGCTTGCTTCCCTCGGCCAGCATCCCCCTGCCTTTTTATATGCTGGACATGATGTCAGTATGGTATTGAATCTCCTGTTGGCTGGTTCAGTTTTCTATCCTGGCTGTGGTCCCTCCCAGTTTCTTGTGATGATTAATTCTGTTTTAGTCAAATCCAGGGCAGGGTGTTATTCCTAGTCCTGTGCTTAGAGCTATTGGAAGACTACTTGTTGAGGATAAAAGTTTATGTCTGTAATGGTTTCTTTTCTGGTCTATATTGCCCAGCCACTGAGGGGCTCTTCTGTCTGCTACGTAAGAGCTCCAGGCATGAGTGACAGGGCTGGAAATTGAGCTCACTTGCCCTCTGTGCTTCTTACTTTATTTTCTTAAATACCTCAGGCCTCTGCTATTCCAATCAAGTCAACAAATAATTCTCCTCTCTCTTTTTGCACAGCTTCTTATCCACGACCCTTACCTCAGCTGATTTTTTTTCAGCCTCCAAATTCCACCTTTCCAGCCATGCCTACCCCTTACCATCACAGGTTTTAACACTCCCTGCCCTTCTCCACTTTTTACAGAGCAGACTCTGTTTGCCTGCACCCTCTCCTTTGTGAGCTAAAGCTCCTCCAGTGTGTTTCAGCACCCAGCCGTGTTTTGGCTCGTGGCAGGTCATGCAAACCAAGAGCAGGTATTTGCTCACCATAGTCATGACAGCTGATAGGAGACTAGAGGTAAGGAAATACCTAAAATGTCTGGGGACATCCGGGATTCATTTGTTCCCCAGTTTGTCCCAAAGCAGAACACAGATGTTGACCTTTACCTTACTAATCCATCTGCTTACTCAGGCTTTTGCTTGAGGGGTGACGGCAAATGAATTTCTGCCTATAGGGCAAATTCCAGGATGTATCCATTACCGTGCCATTGACATTTGCCAGCCAATTCTTGCATTTTCAAAGTAATTTTGTTCATGTGCCCAGGGAAATTAACGGTGAACTGTTACCAGAGTTTAAAAAGCATTTCTGGAATAAAATTTCTTCAAACTCTTCCTATTTAAGTCATTGCTTGCATAAAACTCCTGATTACAGAAGAGCAGGAATCCTCCTGAGAAAGAGGAGTAGTGAACTTGGTGAGTTCCTGTTGTGACTTTTTTTAGGATCAGCAGTTACAGAAAGGCTCGTGCTGCGGCCGTCTCGTCCGTGACATGGGATCGCAGTCTACTAATACTGTTAGGATTTATTGATTTTTCAGTTACCTTGCTTTTGCAACATAGCTTTTAAAGGTGCAGCTCAGATCTGGTAACTAGATACATAAACAGCAAGGAGACAGACATTTTCTGGTGAAGGAAAAACTTGGGAGCAATGGGAGTGGTGACAGGAATATCCAGTGTCGCATTGGCTGTAGTGCTCAGACTGCAGCTACAGGCAATTATCTGTAAGAAGAGACAACTTTATTATGGAAGCGTGGACACACCGCGTCCCTTAGCCAGCAACGGATGCAGGCAGGCGTGTCTCTGTTTCAGTGGCAGTGTTGGGGCTGATGGGCTTTCTTGAATGGGTTTTCTCTCTTCTCACACGTACCTACATTTCAGAAATGTAAAACCAGCTGAGAGCAGCATCACATAAACCTATTTTCTTATTCCTTATGGAAGATAAGTACTTTCTTATCCCAGGACCACTGGACCTGTTCATAACTGAAGCCTTTAAAGTTTATGAACTGTGAAATTAGGTGACTAATAGACAGGTGAGTCATTAGGCAGAATGCCACAAAGGCTTCATTCAGAGACCTCCTTGTTACCATTCCTTGAATCTCCCTCTAGACCAACACCTTTAGTTCAGCACAGAGTAAGAAAAATAGGATCTAAAGCTCTGCATGGCACTGAGACCTCACCTAATTACAAGGGGATGGGATTTTCCCCAGCACATGGTGGATACCACTGTACCTGTCCATTTACCTTCTCGGGGAGTCACACCTTGTGCACCTCAGAGCTTTTCCACGGGCTTATAGGAGATTTTACTGTTTCTGAATTATTTTTTTTTTATGTGGGAGAAAACTCTGCAGACTCTTTATTTATCTGCTGGAGGTTTCTTTTGCTATTCCAGACTGTCCCCTGTGCAGAGGAGTCAAAACGAGCAGGGAGCAAGGAGCCGATTTGTTCAGGTCCTTCTGCCACAGGGCTATTCTGATAATAAAGTCATCCCAGCTGCTTGGAAAAGCTTCAGCATTCCCTTTGAGGGAGAAAAATCTGACACAGTCCCAGGAACAAAACAAAACTCAAACCAGCCCAATCAATAGCACTTTATTTGCTTACTGGAATGAAAACTCCCCAAGTGATTTTGGAGTGAACTCTCGGGGAACTTTACATTGCAGTTTTGCACGTGTCCTTGCTTTTAGATTTTAGGTAGGCTGTGATTCGGGAGCGTTGGAGTGGTCTTCATCTTGAGCAGAATTCCCTTCCAACTTACAATTTAATCAGTTTTTTATAGTCACATGTGGAATAGGAGCTATGGCCAGGCTGTATATCTTAGTTAATTAAAAGGAACATCTGCTTAATATAATGCATATTATAAATGGTATTGCCTTTGTAGACCAGGCTGAATGAAATAATATATCGGCTATTGACCTAAGTTCCTGTGTGCCTATTGAATAACCATCAAAGAGCAGACTTCTTGACATCACGCTTGTCCCCTTGAGGCAACGTAAAAAATAAATACTGTAAGCTTACACAGAAGCAGGTGAGTCCAAATGAGCAGAAGGGGATCTGTGTGTTCCCAGAGTACAAACTCTAAGTGATAACAGATGAATCCAGACAGTGATTATAAAGCCCAGAGCTGGTTCCTAAACTACTCAGGCTGCAATCTGTAGGGTCTGTGTGCAGAACTGTCGCTGACGGGCTTGTTTTCCTGGCTTTATAGTAAGAATAACTTCAGTTCTTGATAAACTTAGGGAGGATGGATGAGCAGATACTGATGTTGTCAAGTTGTCTGGATGCCTGATAGGAGTGAAATCACAATAACCCACTTGAATGGTGAAACCATAAAGGAATTAGGCAATTTTTTCCAGCTTCATGCAGCCAGAGAATTCTCATCAGACCTGTCATATTTTCTGTTAATCTTGTTTGCATAACAAATATCTTAGTAGTTGTTTTTTTCTTTACAGAGTCTAAATTCCATGTGGGACTTTGCAGGAGGAAGAGTTGGATCCATGGTCAATAATCCAGGGGATTGTTGGCTGTTAGCTTGCCTGTTCTGTCCCTTGTTGGAGGTACTGCTGGAGATGTATTGTTGGGGAAGAGGTCTGTTGGATGCTTTACTTTGGAGAGCAGCTTGAAAGGTGCAAAAAGGGAGCTCTGCAGCCCTCTGGCACTACAAAATCTGACTCCTGTTGGTTAGGAATGGCAACAGAGATGGATTGCACTGTGCTGATTCCCAGTCCAGCTTCACCATGCTCCTTCCCTGCCTTCTCCCTTTGGCTGCCAAACTGGAGAAGTGCTAGGGCTAGGCATGGCTAGGGGCAGGGCCTTGAGCGGGCCATGCTGCCAGCATGAAAGCTTTTGGAGTGAACGAGGTTGGGACTGTAGAGTTTATTTGCAAGCCTCTGTCTAGACGGTTCGTAGAATTATTTTCTGTCCTTGTCCCACTTCACTCAACACACAGCTGCAAAGAGGAGCTGAGCCATTTCAAACAGTTTGTTGCCTCAGACATAGGAGTGCAGAGAGCTACCTCAGTAGGCTGTGCTGTGTTTGCTCTTCTGATGCTGGAAACAGTCATCTCTGCTCTCGAAACAAAACCTTTCCAACGGCCTGATTTTGGGGTTCCACTTTAATCCTAGATGCTAATGTGCTGGTTTACCGTATTAATGCAGATTAGCTGAAAATAACCTGGCACATCAGGATTTTCTGCTCTTCTTACGCATTATAATCTCTTTGCTTTGGATGATGTTTATTACATATTGAGATAATAGGTTTAGTGCTTTTATAACCTCTGTAACATGTTCTTTTTTGTGCTTCCACTCAGAAGTACTCTTGCGTCGCTAACCTTTCAGCCAGTAATCGGTCCAGCACAATTATTCTGGGCACACTGGCAACCATTTTGAGGACTCTCTTGGCTTGAGTCTCACTGCAGATCTGCTGCAAACAAAACAAGCGTTTGAACTTATTAATTTTGGCTTATTAATTTCTTTCCTCGCAGCTGCAACTAACTTAAGAGCCTTCTTCAGCCCTTACCTCTGGGACTATCCCAGCCTTATCCCAGCTGCTTTGTTGAGGATGCAGCATATGACATTTGGAAGCTCACTAGAGAAGGTTGATAGAGACCCTTCTTGGCTGCCAAAGTGTTTAAACCCACCTTAGAGGGCTTAGAGGGATTCTGCCAGCATGGGCCACGGGGGCAGGATGGCCTGTATTTATTTAGTTCTACTGAATCCATGTGTGTTGCTGAGTCTTGCATAGATGAGTGATCTCTCTAATCCTCTGGCCAGATGTCTGATGGTATTGAGAGGCCAGAGGTGTTAAAATTCAGAAGTCCACACAGACTCCCAATTGTTTAAATACCGCGTGTTTACAGATTCCTGGGGCCTTTCTTCTGGTCATCATCTGTATTCTTTACAGCTCCTCGAGGCTGCCGGTGCTGGTGTTTGCTTCTGTCTTTGTTTTTCCTCCCTCAACTCCCATATTTCTATAACTTCCCAAGGATGTTTCTCACAGCCTGCCTATCTCCTCCTCTTCTGCACAGGGGATCTGAAGTTACGCAGTCACAGAGCAGGGCTTTCCCTGCCCTGTGGTTCAGGTGGGAGGTGCAGCAGGAGCCTCACTAGGCAGCTGGGGCTGGTGGGCAGTGCTGCTCTGCCCTGCATTGTGCCTGTGGCTTAGCCCTGTTTCTCTAAAGACCTGCTGCTCGTGCTGGCCTACCTAAGAGCAATTCCCTCATCAGTTTGCAAAAGAGCTTTCAGAGGGGAAGGCTTGACATGTGTCTCTGATACAGAGTAGAAGCGGAGAGGAGGGAGTCAGTCTTACTAAGGGCAGTTAATTCTGCTGCTGACAGTGAGCCCGTGCGCTCCTTGTTCTAACTTTCTCTCCTCTGAAGATGACTTTTGCAAACTAATGGAGTCTGTCAAAGCCTGTAGCTTCAGATACTTTGCCACCTTTAACATCGTAGTGAGAGGAGTTGTCTCCATCTGTCATCACTGGGAAATTGGCAACATCACCTCTGTCTTCCCAGGATTAAAACGCGACATGAGAGGCAGTCTACATCTTCTCTCTGGTTTTTGTGCAAGGATGTCCCCCCCTGCTTTTGCAATTTGCTTCTGTTTGGGAGATAATGAGGTTACCATCTTCCATGTACCTTTCATTAGGGAACAGTGCTCTTCAGCAGACTCATTCAGATAATGGATGGCCACAAATGGTTAATTATATCTGAAACTTTCTTGCTGCCCGGCTGCTGGAAAGCTTTCTGACATGGGATGTGGACAGTGATAGTCCTCCTACTGTAGCCCTTAAGGCATCAACCAGAAAAATAGTGTCTTGGTACCACCAAACCCCGATGAACAATCTGCTTCATTTAGGTAGCTGGCACAATCAGTTTGGCCACTGGGAGTGGATGGATTTCAGACTGGGACGACAACAGCAGTTCATTGGGTGTATGGGAGTTGCAGTGGAATTTGCGAGGTGTGTTGTAAATGTGGCTGAGGGGAGGAAAAAAATCTCTCATGGAGGCCATCGGGACTGTGGGGAAAGGAGCTTGGGCTCACCAAGCCCTTCAAGCTATGCTGTCAAAGAAATGCATGTTCTGGTTAATCCATGCCTTCTGATGACAGGCTGCATATGGTGAACTGCTTGAAATGAGCTTCCTTTGCCCAAATTCTCATTCCTTCAAATCTGGCTTTGAAAACTGTATCAGTAATAGAAGAGGCTTCTGCTGTCAAAAAAATGTACAAAGCACAAGTCTATGAAATACATGTGTTTAGCTTAATGGAGTTCAGCTTTCCTCCTATAATCCTGGTCAGAATTCAAGATAAATTTGGTGGTCCTGACAGGACCTGGCCATTTGGGAGCTCAGTTCTCATTTAGACACAGACCAAATATCAGGAGCTGCTGCGCTTTTGGTCTTTCGAACTTCCCTGGGGGTCGTGGTACTGCTGAGCAGTTCCAAAATCTCTGCTGTTTCGTTACCTTGCTAAATGAGTCCTCATTCAGTCACGGTATCCAGCGGCTGGCACCCAGATACACTGTGTGATAGCCAGTTTAATTAGCATCAAATTGTCATTGGTGATAGAGGACCACAGACATGACACAGTAGGATGTGTGTGAATCGGGTTCTTTAGGAAACCCTATGCAGGGTCTCAAAGGTGTTTTAAAGGCCTTTCAGTTTACTTGACTTATTTCATGTAGCATTGGAGATGAGGTCCTCTGAACTTGTTTAAGGTGGGTGAGCCTGTGACACGCGAGATGAAGTCCATTTTGTTATGGGAACTGAAGGAAAAAAGCTGTAGCTCACAGCTCTTAGAAGTCAGTCCATTTTTCTGGGTGCGTGCAGGTGCCTTATTGACCTGGGCAAGCTGGAGAGTTGGACGGGGAGAAATTTATTGAAATATAAGAAGAGCAAGTGCAGAGTCTGGCAGCTGGGCAAGAACAACCCCAGGGACCAGTATAGGTTGGGGACAGACCTGTTGGAGAGCAGCGCAGGGGAAAGGGACCTGGGGGTCCTGGTGGCCAGCAGGGTGACCAGGAGCCAGCAATGTGCCCTTGTGGCCAGGAAGGCCAGTGGCATCCTGGGGTGGATCAGAAGGGCTGTGGTTAGTAGGTCAGAGAGGTTCTCCCCCCCTTCTACTCTGCCCTGGTGAGGCCACATCTGGAATACTGCGTCCAGTTCTGGGTCCCTCAGTTCATGGACAGGGAACTGCGCAAGAGAGTCCAGCACAGAGACACAGAGATGATGGAGTGGAACATCTCCCTGCTGAGGAGAGGCTGAGGGAGCTGGGGCTCTTTAACTTGGAGGAGACTGAGGGGTGACCTCATTAATGTTAATGTAAAAGATGTCAGGAGGATGGAGCCAGGCTCCTTCCCAGGGATGTCCGGTCATAGGACAAGGGGCAGCAGGTGCCAGCTGGAACAGAGGAGGGTCCATGTAATTGTAAGGAGAAACTTTCTCATGGTGAGGGTGACAGAGCCTGGAACAGGCTGTCCAGGGAGGTGGTGCAGTCTCCTCCTCTGGAGACTTTCCAACCCCAGCTGGACACGTTCCTGTGTGACCCAGTCTAGGTGATCCTGCTCTGGCAGAGGGGTTGGACACGATGATCTTCCACCCCCTAGCATTCTGTGATTCTGTGTGGTTATTCATACCTTAATAGAGCTGAGCCCCAGTCCTTCCTGGAATCTGTATGTGCTGCTCTAATTCAAATAACAACAGGTGCCTGTTTATAGGTTGTATTATAAGCAACAGGAATTACTCACATGGGTAACATTAAAGATCAAAGCTGTCAGGAAGTGTGTGCAGGCCAGAGATTTAGCATTTGATGAGTGCTTATGAACTGTAAGGAACATCTGCTCTTGGTGGGTAGCAATTTCTTTTCTATACTGAATATTGAAGTGGGTTATCATACCATGGAATGGGTTTCCTTCTTTCTTTCATCTCTGTGGCATTTTTTCCTTCCTGTTCTGATTTCATACAGATTGAACAGGCATGATGAAAGAGAGGTGGAAAAACGTATACAGAAACAATTTAGCTTTTGTATGGTGTCAGATGCTGTTATGAGAAATTAAGTTTTGCAGGTTTCTACTTGAAATCGTAACTAAAGAACTCTGATGTGCCAAGTCTGGGCAGCTGCATAAGGTCCTCTGTCAGAAATGTCTGTCAGCTGTCCTCTCGGATGCACATGGTCTGCTTGATGTGCTGATGCGGCCAGCGTGAAAAAAATCAGCCTTTTCAGAAACGAGCCTTTAACATTTGCTTATTCTGGAGGAGAATATGTTTCCTGGGCCTCCTGGTTGCAAGGAATGCATTTCAGATGTGGACCAAGAGTAAAGGATGTCTCGCGGAGCAACCCCCTTGTCTGCTCCTTGGGGGCCCAAAGCTGATTAATATACTTTAAAGTGATTTGTAAAAACCAGCAAGATTTGTACGCCTGTCTCATTGCAGCATTAGTGCTAATTCTCTATTTGTTGGTTAAGTAGCTTAGGAAGGCTCTGTGTGCCAGGGGTGGTGGTGCTGCTGGGGCTTGCAGCCGTGGTTGTGAAACAGAGAGAGTTTGTTCCCTTTTCTCCCCTTTGTCTTTCATTTCTATATAGCTGCTTTGAGCTGGTGTTATTCTTTGCGCAGCATCGTGTGGTGGTGAGGGGATCAGGGCCCACCTTCAGCCATGCATCTGGATGATGAGGGCAGCAATCCTTCATGAGGCTTCTTGGTCTCAGGCTGCATAAAATCTACCTTCAGGTCCCCAGTAGCAGTAGCCCCAGGGGAGTCGGTCATCAGTCCCTCTCTTCTCCCTTGGGACTCCATGCAGAAGAGAAGCCCCCTCTGGAGGCTCCAGGGCTAGGGAGGGGGACATAAGCAACACTTGAAACTCCACTGTTCTTTTATTAGTGTCTGGGAGACACTTGCAGGCCTCCTGGCTAATACCTCCCTCTGTGCCCTGCCACCTTTGTTGGAGGTCATTCAGCATCCATAGGTTCAGACTGATCTGGGTCCACCTCCATCGACTTCTTGTCATCTTCACATGACAATCGCCACGTCATGTAGCCCATTCCCGATGCACCATCGCTGGCTATGCTGGAGCAGGGCTGGTGCAGGGAAGCTCTTCTTGGCATTCCAGGAGCAAGAGACTTGGTGAGTTGTGGGCCAGACTGCAAAAAAATTGCAAGAAAGTGAGGCAGAAAACATTGCTTTGGATCAGTAGATGACAGGTTCCTGTGCTTTGTGAAGCTAATCATTTCAGTGTCTAGTAAATAAGAATTGAGCACAGGCAAAGCTTGCCCTGTTGCCCTGATGTTCCCCTCAGCAAAAGTGGCTGCAAGGCAGGAAGGGCTCTAGGTGGTTGCTGGAAGGACTTGGTGGGAAATACCCAACTGTTCTTCCAGAAGAGAAGGTGCACAAGGAACTGAATAAAGCAAAGAGAGCAAAGCACTTAGCCTGACAACTGCATTTAGCTGCCATCCTGCAGGGTCCCAAGTGCAAAGATGATAAGCCACTGTTTTTCAAGACGTTGCTGATGGCTCTTGCCAGGAAGGGCTGGATTGACATTTTACTGGCACCTTAATGTTTTTGATCAATAGCTTCACAAATGGGAGGGAGTTAATACTCTGCCATCTCGTTAGTTGGGGGTTTTTTTGTTGTTGTTGTTATTGGGGTTTTTTTTTAAAGTGCTTTATTTTAATCAATTTTTTTGGTCTTATTAAAAAAAAGGTAGTGTTACTGCTCAAGGATTAAAGTAACTTTCTCAGCCCAACAATTTGGATTTATGTCAGTTCAAAAGCAGTTTCCTTTGAGGAACATGAACACTGGATTAAAGCTTTATTCCAAACTGGTAATTAAAAGGCTAAATCCCATATGCAGCATTACAACACTAATGTGGCAGGAAGAGGATTGCTTATTAGAGCCCATAGGGATTTCTAGTATAGCTTTGGGGACTGATGGCCACCCATCTTGTAGTGAATCCTATTAGGGTAGACATCAAATCCCACTGCATCAGGTTACAGCTCTCCCGTGGCATGGTTTGGAGCAGCTGCCACCTTGCCCAGAGGAACTGTGGATTCACATGTTCCCCCGCCAGACAAATGTTGATGCAGATGCACCTGCATAGGCCAAAAGATACTCCCATCTGCCACAGAGCCATTGTTCCTGCCTGGAGATCAAGTTCATCTCCTGCAGTCTGTGGGAGAAAACCACACCGTGGTTCATGACAAGCCCCTGGAGTGGGGTTGAATTACCTGGATCCTCTTTTCCCAGCACAGGCCACCGAGGAAAGCTAAGTACCAATGGGCTGTTGCTGGTGGCTAGTGCCTAAGGGGCAAGGAAAAGCTGCTCCTCTTCCATTTGCTTGCTTAAGCATCTGAGGAATTCGCTGGGTGTGATTTACAGAAAATGCAAGAAATACAACTTGCAGAAATACAGTACCAGAGGCTCCTCCATCTCCAGTTTGTAATATTCACATCAGAGCAACGGAAACTTTAAGTATGTGTTGTGCTTGCCCTAGATACTAATGAGTCTACCAGCAACCACTCTTAGGTCACACAAAGTCCAGTTTTGCTGGGATCAGCCGATGGGTTTGCTGCACCTTCACCTAAAGTGGCAAGGCACCTTTGTATGAGAGAAAACAAATAAATAAATCAGCAAACTAGGAAAGAAACCTGACAAAAGCAACCTTGCAAGCCCTAGGTAAACACCTTCTGCTGTCACCATGCCCCTGAGAACCAGTCATTTTTGCCTGTTGCCTTCTGAGGGTACTCAGGCCCCAGCCTTTCCCACCTTACAGTAATTACAGCTATTCCCCATCTGCATCCCTGGGCTAATTGTCAGTAAAGGCCAGCTGACATCCCCCACGAGGGCAGGAAGAGGCAGCCTTTGCCTAAACTTAATTGTTATTTACTGGACATGGAAATCAGTAATTGCACAAAACACAGGAGGATGTCATCCACTGACCCAAAGCAATTTCTTTAAACTCAAGATGTGTGTTTTGTCCTGTGATGTTGGTGACTTAGATTGCTGTAGTGTGTTGAGTATGGATGTTCTTAAAGGGATTTTTCTGGTTTAAGTCTGGTTTTGTCAGTTCCAGGGTTGAGAGCTTTACAGTTTTGTTGTGTCTGTAGGCACTGGATTTTTTAAGGCAGAAAATGTCACCAGTTTCCTTATTTTCCGTGTTACTTAGAGCAATTAGCCACTGAGACATTTCTGTAAGAGCCTTAGTCCCTCTCAAGCCAGAGCTTATCTACACAAAACACGAGTAACTGGTGATAGAACAAGAGGGAATGGCCTCAGGCTGCACCAGGGGAGGTTTAGACTGGACATGAGGAAAACATTTTCACTGGCAGGGTTGTCAGGCAGTGGAACAGGCTGCCCAGGGAGGGGTTGAGTCACCATCCCTGGCTGTGTTTAAAGCCATCTGGGTGTGGTGCCTGGGGATGTGGCTTAGTGGTGGACGTGGCAGAGTAGGGTTAATGGTTGGACTCAATGCTCTTAGAGGTCTTTTCCAACTTGAATGATTCTGTTGAAGCTGCTCTGTGCCATCTCAAACCGATTCAGATTAGACTCTGCCTTGCAAAAGGAGACAGGGCTCCAGACTGACAAAGCTGGGACGGGATGGCTGTTGGGATGTGCTGGTATAGCTGAAATAGATCTGCGTCTGTTTTGGGTGGCGTGGCGATGCAGCTGTCTGGGACTATCGCTGCCCTGTTTCTTGTGGTTTTAACATGGCTAGTCAGTAAGCTCGTAAGAAAAGCTGAATCTGAATGCTCTCAAGCCCTGCTCTCCAATATAGAAATCCATCATATAAAAAAGAGGCCTAATCCCCTCTCTATTTCTGTGTTATTTATTGCTCCTTGTGCCCTCAATTCCCTGAGATACGAAGCGTATCTCATATACAAAACCATAACCTTCTGTGAACTTACAGAAATGGAAACACATTGCGTAGGAAGCGAGTAAATTGCTGCAGCGGGTGAAGAGAAAGCTTAAGGAATGGCATTTTGGGGCACTGCTGCATTACTCTACTGAGTTTTTTGCTAATTTGAGATTTTTATGGAGCAAATTGCTGAAATTTCAAAGCCGTGATGTTAGAATTTGAAATATTTAGAGCCATTGGAACTGCTTCTGTCCTGAACGATTAGAGCAGAAAGCTCTAATTACTTTACCCGGCACCCGTGGTGCAAAGTGAACATCAGGGGTGCTAGGTCTGCATTTCAGCACTCGCCTTGCGGGGCAGAGGAGCTGCCTGTGCACTTACACTGTATTGCCCCACCCCAGCAGCGTGCGTTGGTGGGAGCCTTGCTTCCCGCCCGGCTCTTGAACGCAGAAAATTACTTTTCAGTGCTGGCCATCTTGGGGCTAAAAAGAGCATTGGGAACTTGCCATGTGAACTGACGGTAGGAAAAGGTCATGTCAGACTGAATGAGTGATGCCCTCTCTTCCTCTTGTCTTCCTCCTGTGGTTATCAGGTGATTTGAAGCCATCTATCTACTTAGTTGTCCTCGCATTGACTCTCTGCTATTAAGGACCATTAATATTGCAGGAGCCGTACGCTGTCTCCGTAGCCCGGCTCAAAGATTAAAAAAGGTACCTTGTGAAAGTCCTGCACTTTTGGGGGAATAAGCCCAGAAGACCTCTGTTGATTCTATCTTTTAAAGTCAAGCACTCATGTGACTGCTGTGTACATGAGCTGCTAAAGCCCCCTAAAAGGCTTTTAAGTCAGAAGCAAAAATTCTTCACAGCCAGATTTGACTCTTGATTTCCATAAAACCTCTCTTTGTACACTTCTGGAAATACAGACGGTTCTGAAAATGTGGTCTGATTGCAGTTTCACACTCCCTTTTCTGCTCTCTGAGAATGAAGGAAGACTGTAGCCCATTGAGTCTGGTGGGACCTGCTGGCTGCCAGCTACTGCATGCTCCTGTTGGATATGTATCCTGAGCCTGAGGGGCTGCTTTAGTGCTCTCAGGGATGAAGGTACTCTGCACTGTCCCAAAAGCGGGTGGCAGAAGTCACCATCGTCCGTCTGGCTTTCGAGAAGCCAGCTCTGCCCTTCAGGCAGGAAGTCAAGGACTGCGGGAAGTGTTGACTGTTTGGTCTGTAATTAAAAGAAAGGTACTTACAAGAACCTATTCATATCCTTTATGATCTCCCCCGGGATCGTTTAACTGACTAATTTGGACAGCCCAGACAACAAATGAGGACTTGGTCTCCTGTCTTTCTACCACTCTGTAAACATAATCCCTGATTGATTGGCCTCTAATACATCAGACCTAAATGAAAAATTAATTAGATTGGCTACAACCCTGAAGTGAGCACTTTACCACTTTGTTGTTTTGTCCATTTGATCCTTTCTTCTTTGATTTATGGGCAAAGGAGAAAGGGGAGAAAAAAAAAGAGGAGGAAAAGGAGGTTTGTACTAGATGTCACTTGAAGTCACACAGGTTTATTGAAAACTGAGCTGTTGAAAACTCTGCTCAGTCAAGAAGCAAAATATGGAGCAGCAGTGTTCTGTTCCACACCCCCCCAGCATGTGCCACAGAGGTTGGAGCAGCTCCTCTTCCCCAAACCTGCGTCACGAGCAAAGCCTACTTTGGTGTTGTCAATCTGCATTTCCCCTGGCTGGTGTGCATGGCTCCAGTCTCCTGGTTTGCCTTCCTTTCAGTCATTTCTCCCTGAAATTCTAGGGCTGGTGCTGTGGATCTGCCTCTGAAAAGGCCAATAAAAATGTTTCATCAGAGGTGGCAAGGTTTGCCATTGCAGGTTTTCACAAGGGCAGGCTCTGAGAGCTGGCCAATAGGATTTTGATTTGCCTTGGAAAAATCTTTGGAGTTTGTTGAACACCACATTGTCCAAACACTAGCTCTCCACACCCCAGCCACTGCTGCTTAATTCTCTCACAGAGCGGAGTGTGCGGCGCAGTGAAAAATAAACCAACTGCTTCCTAGGTTTTTAAAGCATCGTAGCATCTGAGGCAGAGTTAGAAAACTTGCTGAATAAATTTAATAAAACCCAAGAAACGACAGTGAAAGAGTGGAAACAAAAAATCTGAGCTTGGGGTGGAGGGCACGTGAACAGCATCTTGTTAATCACAGCCAAATTTTGCCAGAGCCCGAGGTCCAGCCAGGCAGTTGAAGAGTAGCAGTATATTAAAAACAAAGCAGTCTCACAGCCAGGAGGAAATAATGCGACTCTGAAGTGAGGCGCAGTGGAAATGAGAAACTGCTTCCGTTATCTAAAGACTTACTAAAAGTGAGGGCAGAAATTAAATTGAATTCCAGAGAGCAGTTATATGTGGGGGTTTTTTTTTTCACATATATAAATGGTTACCTACTGGGGCTTTATCCCAAAACAGAAAACATTTGAGACAGGTTTGAGAAAGACTGTATTTTTTTTTTATTACTATTTTTTTTTGTAATTGGTGTAGGAAATCCAGAATAAAATTCTCTTTGGAAAGAAATTACTTTTCTAAACAACGACAGCCTATTTCAGGAAAACTCTTAAATGCAAAATTAAAGTTTTGCATGCACATGGTGTTTCAAGACTCTGCTGCTTCCAGAAAGCTCTTCAGCAGCTGCCCGAACACAGGAGACCAATAAACACCACACCCAGGCTGGAGTCTTGATTTCCCACTCAGAAAATGCTTTCTTTACAAGCCATCCCTCCCGCTTTCTTCCCCTCTCTCTCTCTTTCCCCGATTTGACAGGATTAATTCCCACAGCACTATCCTGAAATCTGGTCTGTGGTTTTGAGGTAGAAACTTGTGTGTGTCCATGAGCATGGATTGTGTGCAATATTATTTTAAAATAGACTTTAAAAAAGGCTTGGGTATTCTGAGTTCACCCGACTGGAGGGGGAACTAACAAGATTCAGACTCTTTTCCATTTCCAGTTCAAACCCTCCAGGGATAAGCCAGGTAGAGTGGGAACTTCTGCCAGGTTTTTCACCATCCTTACACTGATTAATTAGGAGGCTGGTGCCAGCTCATGGGGCTCTCCCTCACATCTTGTAATGAAAGCCTGCAAAAGGACTCTCCTTTCTTTCCTGCCACAAAAGCAAATTTCACAACCGTTGTATTTTTTACTAAATGAAAGCACAGGTTTTTCTCCAGCTGGAGCATGGCACAAGCCAGCCTCACTCACAAGACAAGCTGGAAAATGCTCAAACTTCAAGCAGTGGTAACATGTATGGGGAGCTCTTAACCCCCAGGAAGGGGGGCTACTTTAGTGTGCACAGGTTGGGTGCTTCTGTATTCAGTTATTTGGTTCAAATATTTTCTTATGATTTCCCAGTTTCATTGCTGGATTTGAATGGGAAGGGATCATGATGTGGTTTGGAGGGTAGAGCTTGAGATTTCCAGTCCTAAAAGGAATTTTCCTGTCCTCGGTGCAGGTATGCAGTGTTGTTTCATGTGTGATTGGCTAGAGCCTTACCTATATTTCAGCCAGTTTGTTTGAAAAGGATAATTTCTGTTCCTGTTACCCTAGTGAGATTCTTCCTTATGCTTCTGGTGAGAATAATGTGGCACAGTCAGGTTCCTGGACCAATTTTACTGCACCTTCTCACCAAGGAATTTTCTGCCCTACGATGCCATGGTGAATTTTACTGAGGTTATTTACGGGTTTCCTGTGGGCTCCTCCACTTTGTTATCCTAATGGCAATCTTTGAGAGTTATAAATGAGACTGGAGTGGGAAAGGAGGCCTGTTTCGCCCACAGCCATTCTCACGTTTGACAAAGATGATGCCTTACCTAAAATAGCACAGTATGAATGTACTCCAGCTGCTCACGAGACAGAAATAAGACTAGGCATGGGCATTGCTGCTTATTTTCTCATTACAGAGTTCAGATTCATATCCTCTTGCCTCTTCAAAAAAATTCCACTATTTTCAGGAAGCAGTATCTAAAACCCTTTGTGAAATAAGTGATAGCAGCCCCTTCTCTGGACAGGAAAGACCTGCTTGTGGTAAGGATGACAAACCCACCCCACAGCTGGACTGGGGAGGCAAAACTTGCACAGGGTATTGTGCACTAGAGGTTTGGTGGCTGTGTGCCTGTCGTGTCAGTTGGGATTTTCCAAGGAGCTTACGAGTCACGTGTCTGTGACATCTGGCTACTGAACGCCATTAAAGCCCCTTCATCCTCTCTGTGGTTGCAGTAGCCCTTCCAAAAGCTGGCTGTGTTGGAAGGAATCGGAGGCAATAGCAGTTCTCTTTCTGCTTACGAGGGTGTACGTAAGCAACTGTATTTTCCTCTCTTTGTGTATCCAGGCAGCTGTCCTCCCAAGATCCTCATCGGTTGCCAGACCAGCTATTCAGATGTCATTTTATGTTTAATTCAGTAATTTTGGTGATTTTTTTTCCTAAGACAATAGTATGGGAGCTACTCTTGGGAGCAGTGCAGAGAGCCCAGCTGCCAGTGGCCGTGGCTCCTGCACCCCCGTGGCAGACTGTCACCGCTGCATTGCTGGTTGAGACAGGGCAAGGTACTGCTAAAAAACTTACTGAGTGAACAGTTTCAACACTTTCAATTTTCAGTGAAAGCCACCAACATTTTACTTCTGCACAAATGGTCATTTTCTTTAAGCTTTCATTTTTCTACAGATTGTTTTGGAAGAAAAATATTTTTCGTCGTCTTTTTTTTTTTTTTCTTTTGGGTGCTTGGCCCTATCTCTGGAACAAATGCAGGTCAGGTGGAGAAATTGTGGTGCAACTTTTAAATAAGTACATTTAAGAATCTACCACTGAGACTTCTTCTGTAATTTTTTGGACATTACCAAATGAAGCCATTAGCTTCTGAAAAGGGTCAAAATGAGAAATCTTTAAATCTTTGAAGTTAGAAAGTTGTCTTGGTGAGATAGGTCTGTAAGAATGGATAGCTTGTGGGGTTTGCGTTGGGTTTTGGGTTGGGTTTTGGTTTTGGGTTGTTTTTTTCTTTTTACAAATGGGAAAATGACACATTGAAACTTCTAACCTGATCAGATCAGCATCTGAGAACTCAGGGTGAAATATCCCTCTTGCAGTCGATGTCAAAGTCCCCAGTGATTTCAGTGGAGTTACGATAAATTCTTGTGGAAAATGACCCACTGCATTAAAGTATTCTCAGCTTTTATTGTTGTTTGTTTGCTTGGGGGTTTGTTGTTGTTTTTTGTTTGTTTGTTTTGGTGTTTTTTAAATGATACATCTCATGAAACACTCTGTGTTCCCTCTCTTCTTAAAAAAAATACAGCTTTCCGAGAGAGAAGCAGGTCTGATGTTCCTTTATGCATTACATAGCAGTCAGCTTTTGTGTTACTGTGTTGAGAGCAAAAGGCCAAATCAGATACTTTGAATGAAATACATGCTTAACTGGGATTGCAAAGCAGTTCCATGAACCCTCTGTCTTGCCAGTACTTCCATCATTTTTAGTGTAACTATTAAACAGTATGAGGTGCAGGAGCAATTTCTTCACTGCCATCTCAGAAATATGCTGGCATCGGGAGTGTTCATTCAAGTAATAACAATCCAAGGGCTGGTTATTCTGCTGGTATTCCCGTTCCCGTTATTAAACCCCTTTCTGAGCTGGTGGCTTATTGCTTGCTGGATGGAGCAAATGAAGTTGCCACTCCAGCCTTAGAAAGGGCAGGCGGAATAGTCTGTAGATTTGGGTTCAGGGCACAAATGAAGACAGGGTTGCGTTAGTGGTGACAACCTTCAACGGGAACATTATTGTTTTCTATCAGCTCCGACACGGGCAAATCTGACTGACTGCCTGCCTGCTGTCCAGGGCAAGACTGTACCTGAAGGATGGAGGGGGAAAAGATTAGTAGGTTGCCATTTCAGACCCCTTTGGGTCATCAGAAGTGCTCAGCGTTGAGCAGCCACCATGCTGAGCACAAGGAACTGCAAGGACCCGGTGTCGAGCTACACAAGCTTCAGATGGGGACTGAACTCATCATTTAGGAACCTCTCTCCAACTCCTGTGTTTAGAAATCTGTGCTTCTAACGGCAAAACTTTGTTTTGCATGTTGATCTGATTATTTCAAGCCTGTAAATAGCTTTTACAGCTTGGTTACATTGCTTATTCCAGGCTTCCATTTTGCTTCTATCTTAGTTAATTTTACTACAGGGAATGATACAACCAAAAGGATTTTTCTTCATATCAAAGTTGCCAATACTTTCCTCATAAAATGCGTTCTATATGCGATGGAAATGAGCTTAGCCTACAAAGGAAATATTCCGAAGGCAATATCAGCATTACAGATCTCCCACTGGTCTGGAATTGTGTTGGACCCAATCCTGAAAAAGTCCTGGTGAATAGTTTACCTCGTGTTACAAAATTCCTCTCCATGACAATGAAACTGCTTTAATAAAGCATGCCTAGGAGTTTGCAGGATGTGATTTTAGGCTTTTATTTGGCATAGCACTTGAGTGTGTGCTTACAATTAGGAATAGGCTTGTGTTCAAGGTGAAGCAATGCTATTTTTTTTTGGCCAAACCAGGATGCTTTTATTCCCTTTCCTGTATCAGAGGCCTCATCCCTGATTCACACCGGGTAGCTGGACCCTTCTGTCTTCCTGGAGCCTACCTAAATCTAATGAGGTTGCCAGCAAATGGGGCTTTAAGCTCAAGATGTAAAAATCAGAATCACAGCTTGTAATTTGCAATTAGCAACTGATGATAGTTATGACAATGGAGCAAACAATAAGTGCATTAACTTATTAATTGCTCATTTCATGAGTTTTGGGTCATTTTGTGCAGCGGTGCCAAGGGCTGGCTTTGGCAAAACGTGTTCCTAGTCGGTGCCTGATGTGCTGCTTCCAGTGGATTACAGTTTTCTATCCTGACTTTCCTTACCCTGGTAGCAGAGTGAGGATGTTTGGAGCCTTATTGTTGAGGATAATTTCTTGAAAGCTCAAGGAAAGGAAGCGCTGAATTTGCAGCCTGACCTGCCAGTCAGATACCCTGTGCTTCTTGCAGACTAGTCATGCATATGCACCCTTAGCTCTCTTTGCCTTTACTTGGAAATAAGAAGTCGAGGGTGCTAGTTTTGTAAAATGAGGTAATTTTGCCTTCTAAAGAAGCCAGTAATGAGGGGAGGGAAAGTAATCACAGAGGGTCTGCAAAGGCTTCATATACAAAACGTTCCGCTTCATTTTGATATCTTACCTGTTTTTAAAATGCTTAAATAATATCCCAAGTCATTTTCAGACAGTTTTTTTTAAGTTGTAAAGAAGTCAATTGCCTTGACCTGCCATTGCTGTTTCTCATTGCCTGCAATTCTTCCCGGATCATTTTTGAAATTGTTGCCGAGGTGCCAAAAGTGAGCAGTTGCTGAGTTATTTCATACCCTGATCGCTGTCCTCTTCTGATAACTCCTCTTCCTGGTTCAGAGCAACTGCCTCAAGTTACATTTGAAGAAATTTGATTTTGATTTTTAAGTTGGAAGTTTTTGGGGGTGTAAAATCTATTGTCTAGAGTTTGCAGCGGGAGGGTCACAGAAATGGGGAGAGCTTCCTTTGAGGGATGTCTAGCAGATGGTTTCTCTCCAGCAAGCTGCTTGGTGTCCCGTATGCTGGAAGACGATGCCATCGGTAATACCAGCCTCGTCCAGTCACCCATTTTGACTATGACGTGTTACGTGCTGCCATCAGATAGCACTCGGCATCCCTCCATTCTTTATCCCGTTTGTTTTGAGCTTGGAGTAAAGCAGGGTGGCCATTTCTCTGAGTTTGGTCCCAGATCCTTGTGCCCTGTACAGCCAGAGATGAACTGACGTATCTGGGAGAGGGGATGGAAACACGGGGCTTGCCCCAGCCTGGCTGTGTGCTGGCCCGGCGCCGGAGCTGGGGCTGCTTTTCTGGGGGTCTCTGCCTAAACCTGCCCTCTGCCAGGCTCAGCCCACGTAGGCACCTTGCACTGACACGAGCCCACTCAGCTTAAGGCAGGAGCAGTGCCAGCAAGTCAGGGCACCCGAAATACAGGCGGAGGGAAAGCAGCCAGTGTGAGCTGGGTGCCAGCTTGCTGACTTACCTAGAAGGGCTAACAGATCAAAATAAATGCAAATCCCAGTGTAATCACTGACCCAATATGTCATGCTTGCTCAGTGGATAGGAAGAAGAGAATATAGCACTAACAACAACTGTGATACAGTCATTGAGTACTTCAGCTTGAGAGATTTTTCCAGTGGTAATTAACATATTTAACTTATTTCTAAAGATTTACAAACATTAAATGCCACTAAGCATTCCATGCTATGAATGCCAAAGAAGCTGATATAACTTTGGAAGCATATATTTCATCCATCATAACACTCTTGTCACTTAAATGGCACTCAATCCACTTAAAATTACGGCTATTATAGAAGAACATCAAGTTTCATCAGCAGTGATTACACTGTGATTATCACACACACACTTCTCAGGGCTCCTTTTGCTCTTAGGGAACTGCCAGTTTGCAAATACATGTTGAGGAAGAGTTTGGAACTTGGTAGATAAACCTGGCATTTCCATCCCACCAGAGTCAGTCTTTTCAGCATGTCTGTCTGTACTTCGGGCAAAGAAATTTAACTCTTTAGAGTGATTTGGAGCAGGAAGGAAGTGAAAGTTCCCTCCATCTGCAGAGGGCCACAATGGTAAGCTAACTGTGGAGAAGTTTTGGTCAGCCACCGTTGGGGCTTTTCCTGACTTTCCCCCATCAATCCCATGGGACTTGTTAGAGGAAGTGAACCACATTTTCCAGACAAGGGGATGGAGATCTGTGTGATCTTCTCTTGGTAGAAAAGTACAGGGAAACCTGTTCATTCCCTTGTTTACACCCTCGCTTATATGCCTGACAACTGAAAACTTAAGGCTCTGTATTTCCCCAGAAAGAGAATACCAGAGAGAGATGAAAATGGAAAGCCCCATCCAGGCCCAAGCTACCATCAGTGGAAAAATTCCCTCTGGTGCCAAAGATCTTTAGATGGCAAGAGAAAGTGTAGGAAATGGGGGGGGGGGAACAGTCCAAATTGGCCTAAGTGCGTTTCCTGTGAAATCAGCAATAAAACTAAAGCATGGGAGAAGAGATGCTTCTTTTTTTTATATTTTACTGTGGCTTCAGGAGCCAAATTTCCAAAAGAACTCCGCTCCCTGCAATTCCTCCTGAGAAGAGCAGCCAAGCTCTTTTGAAAGTAGGAATTTCATAGAGCATCCACGATGAACACATCTTCCCTTCCCATCTATTCTTTGTGCCTGCCTTCCATGCTCTAGCAAGCACTTTGAGCAGCAGGAATTCTCTCCAAAAGAACTTGTAGGAAGTAAACAAATATAACAGGAAAAACCAAAACATTTAACTTCTAAATCTAACACTGAACACAGAACCCAAGGGCTCAGGTGCACAATATTCTGGCTGCAGGGAGGGTTGCTTATTAAGCCCTCCCTAATTTTTCCCATTAGTTTTGAGAAGCACAGGTCAGCCCTGTGATTTGCAGCCCAGTTGCACTAAGGGTCCTTTTGGCAGCAGTGGGGGTTTTCTGAGCTGGCTTTGCCACTCGGCCCAGCCTTGCAGGGGACAGGAGTCTGTGTCAGCTGTCAAATAAGGGACATGATACGGTACCAAATCCATGTGCAATGAGTACTGACTGATCTGCCTTGCCTTGATTATTTTTGCTATCCAATATCTGCGGCTGCTTGCAAACAATCTCTGCATCCAAACCGAGCTAACAAAAACCTTTCAAAATTTGCATATATATACACTTGCATAATGGACTTAAGAAAAGCAGGCTAAGTTTTCTAGAAAAGGCATTTTCTGGGAAAATATTTACTTGAACTGACACTTGGTGTTTTGGAGGAAGGCAAAACTAGATGTTTATTCTATGGTTTACTAATTCTAATACCCACTGGTTGTATACATTGCTGTTTATGTTTACATGAAGATGTAGCTATTAATAGCTGTGGTTCACATATGTTCACAACCAGGCTGTATCCTTGAAAGGAATGCATTTCCTTTCCTTAATGGAAAGAAGAAAAACTCTGCTCGAGGTACCAGATTTTCCAATACAAGCTTTGATCACTGCAGATGTATGCACCGAGGCAGGTAGTAAATCCCTCTTAGTATTGATCCCAGGTTGAACTGGTGGGTGACTGAGCAATTTGAACCTTGTGAAACAGCATACTTGGAAATGATGTGTCACAAAATCCCAAACTATGCCATGGAGAAGGGTAGGTTTCTTCTAGCCGTCCCCAGGACTTAGCACCAGTCGGCACCTCTGCCCTGTATATACCAATGCAGTCCATATATGAACTCGAAGGGACTGTGCTGGGTCATAGTGTTTTGAATTAAGCTAAGACATGGGGACTGTGGTGTAGCTTAACATTCACATCTGCTGTGCTCTTAGATGAATCTTATTTAAATGCATATGACTGTGTATGCAGAAAGAGGAGAAATAGAGGGGCTGGAGTATTCCCTCTCTCCAGACATCTCGTTCCTGTTATCTTCTGTGTCATTGCATTTTAGAGTTGATCACCCTCTCCTCTTTTCTCTTTGCTGTTATTGAAATGAATAGACATTCCTAGGTGTATTTTGGTTTGCTGCTTACCCTTTTACGTGCACTTTCAATACTTGGAAAATGGACAGAGTCATAAGTGGGATCCATTTAATTCCGTGCCTTCATAGTTGTTAATGGTGAAAGTTTCAGAGAGTTACAAGTTACTGATAATTAGTTTTCCTCCTCTTCAATCTTGTCAAGAACATCTTGAAACACAGTGTGAGGGAGGGAGGGAGTTAGTCTGTGCTTCCCCTTCTCCTCATGGCCGTCCTTTATTCTGTCCTGATACAAATGTATAACAGGGAAACACCCCCAAATTTCTATTGTTCAGGGTATGTTTTTAAAGACCAGAATTTATTTAGAAGTATTTTTTCATTAATCAACAGAAAATCTGACCATCCTGTGAAAAGTGACATTTTCTTGGATGGATATGGGTTTATTTATTTGGAAGCTCCATTTTTCATGAGGTGGTTTGTTGAGTCAGAACATTTTTACCAGGTCCTCTGAAGACCCGGTCATGAGGAAACCAGCAAAATGTATGGGGGGGGGAGTTTCATAAATAACAAGAAATGAAGCAGCTCCTCTGCGATGAAGCAGGAAATGAATGCTGGCATTTGAAGCTTCTGCTGTGCCTTATGCATCCTAGAAGGATTATTATTGTGTTTTATTCCTGTAAGTTAGACAGCAACCCAAACCTCTCCCAAGAGATGAAGTTCAAAACACTGGGTCTAAGTTTTGCTGTTAGCTGCCTAACTTGTTACTGGTTTACGTTAAATTCTGTTTATGTGGACAGCAGTAGAGTTGCTCTGTGATGGCAGAGGGAATTTTTGCTGTGTAGGCCCACCTGAACTGGAACTTCAGAGCATCTCCACCAAGTAGTTCTGCATTCTTTGAGATATGAGGAGACTCCAGTTGCATCCTGTATCTTTATCTGGATGACCTTACAACTTGTTCAGTTTCTGTGCCCTGAGAGTTCACCTTCTGAAGCCTGAAAGTCTTGTTGGTGAGCGTGGCTGATAATCAGAGGATGCTGGCAACAGAAGTAGCATCTTTTGTTAAACCAGCTAACACAGTTGAAAAGCAGTAGTTTGATTCTGGGTGCAAAAGCTCTTTGCAAAGTTAGATATAAGCTAAAAGCATTTGCTGAATGTTCACGTAGATACCTACTCGTTAAAGTATCTTTGAAAGCAAATATTATACTATAGGCTGTGCCTCGAGCTGAGCAGATTGACAAAGCCCTAGACAGGTGATAAGCATCTTATCCCTTGAAGAAAAACAAGGGGTCCTTTATAGCTTGTGAAACACTAAAGGGTTAGAGAGGGCAGAGATCATATTGTTCCATAAGACAAACACCTGCATTGAGTTTTCCAGTTCTTAGTACAGCTGTGGGTCTTGTTCTTGCGTTTGCTGGCATTCTGCAGGACTCCCAGGTGGCTCAGGACTGAGGGGTCAGCAAGCAAGAGATGTCCCCCCATTAGCAGCGTGTTCCTCATCTTTGAGTGGCCGTGTAAGCAGTTTCTAGTGCAGGTCGCCTCAGCCTCGATCGTAACAACACAGTCATTTTTATAGAAGCATCAGAGTGTCTTCACACAGACCCTTTTTTTTTTTTTTTTCCCCCTTGGCTTAAATATCCAAGTTTAATTACAGGAGTTTTCACAGTCCTCAAGAGCATGAATTTAAAACAGGCAATAATTTCTGTGTTTAAAAATGTTTGGAGAAAATCATGTCACAATTTCAGAGTATTTCAGCAATCTGAAGCAGTGCTGCTGGTTCCATAGCTTAAGGAAAATGAGGTAGTGCAGTGGGGAAAAGATGATGTAATTCTTGCTTTCCCAATTATGTCCCCATTTATTCCTGCTGCAAGTGTCTGCTGTCTCTCCTGTTAGAAACTGTCATGCTTGCAGGCTGAATGTATTTATGGTGGAGGCAGATGTAGCTGTGCTGATGTTAACACTGGTTTAAATAGCCACCTTTGGAGTTTTCTGAGAGATGAGAAGAAGCTCTCTGCCCTCTCAGCTTTTGTTTTGCAATGCAAAACACAGCAAGTTATTTTAGTTTCTTCTCCTAAACTGGGCTGGCCACTGCCCTTGTTCAAGCAGCCCTAGGCTATACCTCTTTCTGTCTTGACCACAGGAGACAGCGGTGGCATTGAGCTCCTTCCTGCTTTCCAGGCTGTGCCAATCCCATGGGAGTTCTGTCCATCATTCACTGTCAGCTCTGCAGGTTTGACTCGTAGCACCTTTGGACAGGTGGTTTGAAACCATTTTCCAACCAGCCTGTCCTCCTGAGTCTTTTCCAGCCATCATTTCAAGCAGCAAATTCACAGCAGGTTTTTTCATCAGCGATCCCAAATTATTGCCCAAGACCCTGCACAGCTCCTTCCCTCAGGCCTCCCCCCAGTGAATTTTGGCTGCAGGATGTGCCAGCTTTGCCACGGGATGGCAGTTCATTCCAACATCACATCATCAGCAAATCACATCTGTATGCTCCAGGAGTCACGCAGAGGCTATTAATTTAAATAACACAGAAAATTATTCCCCAAGCCAATTTTTACCTTCCAGACTGGATTGTCCCTCCCCAGTGCGATCTGTTGCCTCTTAGTTGGTTTCATGGCTGCTTTCCATCCCTCTGATAATTCCCATTTTCTCAGTTTTGAGTAGTTCCTCTGTGGCATTATAACCAGTGCTTTACTGAAGTTTGAATAGTCTCCATTCTTGCACATCCTTTATCAAGAAAATAAGTTATCTTTTAGAGAAAGCTACCAGCTAAGTCTTGTATGATCACTTTTTGGAAAGCTCATTCTGTGCTTTGTCTTTTTTGTTGTTGTTTTGCTGTTTATCTGCCTTATATTGTTCTTTCCTTCAAAAATTGTACCTTTGCTATCAAATTAACATTTTGTAATTGACTCCAACTTAAACTTCTTTCTTATTTCCATGCTCAGTAGATTGCTGGTTTTCAGTCTTACGACACTACTATGAGTTGCCAGATGTAATAAAAATCCTTTCTATTAGTTGAGTGATCTCATGAGATTTGTTTAAAATAAATAAAAAGGCACTGAAGGTAGAGGGCAAGCTCATAGCAGCAAGGAAGATAGAGCCAAAAGAGGTCAAGGAAGTGGATTTACACTGCTTGAGTTTAGAAACAAATCCCTCTCCCTTGCATCTACCACCTGAGGAGATCTTTCTTGCTCTTCAGTGTTTGGAAGTCCTCAAGTAAGGACCATTTGACTCCAGTCTCTTTTCCTTTTTGGGACTGGAAAGACACAAACTCACTTGAGAGTGGCTGCAAGGTGCCTGCTTTTGGGGGAGAAGAACTGTATCTCCCTTGGCAAAGACCAAGGTGCCTTTGTACTGTGTTGGGCCCTTTCCCACCTCTGGGCAAGGCTGCCCTCGGGGGCCAGTAGCCAGGCTGCCCTGGGCCACCCCCGCGTGGCAGCTGGCCAAATGCCACCCCTCTCAGCAGGGCAAGTACCTCCCGGCAAGCAGGCTGGCAACATTCCAAGGGATGCAGATATTTCCTGCCCTAGAAGAGTACTTTGTGCTGGAAATTAATGCTTTTAAGTACAATCCTGCTGTATTTCTGTTGCTGTTCTTGGGAGGAGCTGTAGGACACCCCCTTTGGGTTTGTACCGTTGTTTCTAATTCTGTTCCGCCAGTGCCTAGAGAGGGCAGGATGCCATTGTGCTTGGTGCTGTACAGACACACCGAGGTGATTCCTGCTCTGAGGGACTTCTAGGCTAAGGGGAGATAGAGAGAAAAAGGATTTATGGACAGAGATGGGGAGCAGAAAGCATCTTGCCAAAGGTGGCCCTGCAACCCTGAATGGGGCACAAGTCAAAACAGCCCAGTAAGTGTGACTTCCAGTTTGGTACCTTGATTTATTCTCTGTAGTGGAGCTTGTACTTTAATTCTGTATCCATTTATCCCTTTTCTTTTTCAAATTCATTATTTTAAATCTCCATAAATTAACATATGTCAGTAAAAATTAATGTGACTTAATTTTCTTCCCTGCTTTTGCAAATTGAGTTTGGCCCCTGTGAACATCTTTAAATGATCATGTATCCCCTCTCTGACTTGCTCTGTGAGGAACCAAAGTCCAGTGGTACTAAGTCATACCCAAAAATGGTAACAGGCTTCTTATGTGGGGAAGGGTTTTGAAAACCCAACCCAAAGAAAATGAGTGCTCGTAAAGCAGCAAAATTCAAGTGTGCCTGGGTTAATGGCTTGATTATTCCAGCACGGGTGTGAAAGAGAAGAAAGTGTCAGAAGGAGAATTTGAGATAGAAGGAAAGAGATTCCCAAATCAGGTAGTATTTCAAGGGGATCTTAGTGCCTGGTTTTCTTCTAGTGCTTAGAAAATCCCAGTATTGGTAGGTTGTGCAGGTAGGGAAAAAAAATGCAGTAGAGTTGGTTATATTTGCTGCAAAGAGTAAGCATTTGCTTAAGATGTGTGGCTGAGAGCCTGCGAGCACACAGAGCATGGCTGACAGAGGACTGTGACAAATGAGAAGTGTCAGGCTTAGTGACAGACAGTCACTCCTCAACTCATGTGATTTATTTATTTATTTCCCCCCTTTTCTTTTCTGCAGGATTGCCATAATGTGATTTGGATTTTGCGGCCGATGTCTGCAGAGCAGGTGAGTACCACTGAGCTTCCAAATCCACCCTTGGGCATCTATATATATGGCATTCTGCAGCACCCTGAAGGCTTTGACAGTTGTAGACACCACTGCCAACTTGTTAAAGCCTGTAAGTCAGGCTGCTGCAGGATGGAAAGCACTGGGGTGCTTAGTTCTCCAGGCTTTTGTGGGTTTGGTTTTTTCTGGACTACACGTAGCGCTCGCTGTCAGCTCTGTGATGATCACTTGAAAACCACCTTGTATCTCCCCAGTCAGTTGATCAGCCATGCCCCTAAGACAGCCCTAGAATAAGCAATACTTTGACAACAGGTAATTTCAGGATTGGGGTTGGTTTGGTTTTTTTTTTTTCATTTTCTTCACCCTTCTCTCAGAATAGAATATTTTTGCCTTGGCAAGTGTGGATTGTATGCTAATTTATGTAAAGGCTTGGTTTCTGTCAGGCTTGGTTGGGAGAGAAAAAGTGGAACATCAAAGATTTTTTTATCATTTTCAAGTTTTGAGCAGCTAGCTTTTGCTAACCATACTTTGAGCTGTTTGGGAAACTTCTCTCAATGGTGGTATTTTTCCACTGCAAAACAGTGATTTGTCAAAACAACTTTTTTTGGCTGAAATGTACTGGTGTGATAGAATGTTCACTGCTAAGGTACCTCCAGATGTCAGATGAAATGAAATCGTGTGACCCCCATTACACCCCAGAGCAGTCACCAGCCATGTGTTTGGGGCATGCAGCATTTGGACTGCCTGGCTGCTTGTGCTAAAACCCAGACTTTCCTGGTTTTAGTCTTCCTCCTCTTCTCTCTACACTGCCACATTTTTTCCCCCCCGTTTTCTCTATTTTGTCCCTTCCCTAAACTGTGTCTCCCACACCCCTAACTCAGGGTGGCCTAGGCCATTGGCTCAGACTCCTCTCCCAAAAATCCCTTCTTTGAAACACTCCAATCATGTTCTGTATTAAGTAGAAGCAAGACTCTGAGATGGGCCACTTCTCCTGGTGGAGAAAGAAGGCGGCTGGCATCCAGTCATTTTTACTGAAAAGTCCTATTCTTCAGAGAAGTCAGAAGGGGTCTTCATCAGTCCCCTTGGGTGAGGGGACCCGGGAATGCTGGGATTTTAATCCAGTAAGTGAAAGGGAAGAGGCAACACGATACTGGGGTGTATATACTTTATATACATTTCACTGGAGGAGAAGCTACTCGATACTAGGATAAACTCTTACAGTTTCAGCTTCCAGCTCCTGCCAATTGCTAGTCAGTTCCTGTGCTGCAATAACCCCCTGCTTTGGCTATAGGGAGGGAGCACCCAGGAACTCTTCCCCGAGCCAAGGGAAGCAAAGCCATTGAGTTTCACCACAGCACCGGTGCCCAGATGGAAAATGCTGAGCTGGATGTGAGCAGGCAGAGGGTGCATGAGTAGGTTTCTCTTGCTGATCGCAGCACTGGGACCTTACACAATGATACCACCAATGCAGTCTCTCTACCTTCCTTGCTGCATGAGATGTGGTCCTTTTGAGAATGTGGAAGCTGGATCCCAAGCTCCCTTAAAGGGTGTCTTTATTAATGTCCTGGAGATCAACAGCTGACAAAAGATCTTTCCCATGTGTCTGCTGCTCCCGGTGAAAAAAACCTGCTCCTGTTATCCACCTGAATGGGACAAGGAGGCATTTTCTGCTCAGTCCCTGCCTGGTCTCCCACCCTATGCACCTGTCCTGAATGCTTAATGTTTCTCGCCAAGACTGCCTGGTTGGTGATGAGTTGGCATTCGTGTTAGCACGAGTTAACTCAGTCAATCTCCCCTTGCTTCCCCAGCTGCCTGCAGCACATGAACCATCTTAGTTCATCCAGATGCAAGTTGGGCTTTAAATATGAAGCTAAGCTGTAATAAACTGTACAATTACTGGAGATCTCTGCATGGATGCAAAATTTATGGGTCATGTATTTTTGTTATTTTCCTGTCAAAAATGCGAGGTGGAGTTAGCATAGTGATGCAGTTGGCTTCGTAGAGGACTTGTAAGTTCTCCACTCCACCTCCAGGGTTTGAAAAAAGACTTGTGTTTTCTGTCTGTGCTTAATGAACAAGCTAGCACCAGGGAGCTGGAGAAACACCCCGGCGCTTCGCCCATAACTTACATCATGGCAGCATGATGAGAGCCTTGGCTTTCCCCCAGGTTTGGACTTGGTGCCTCATTTATTTGCAACATTCCTCTTCCTCACTTGGGCAACGTAGTCACTCAAGGCAATGAGCTCTTTGACCTATTCATGGTTTGTGGTTTCTGAGAAGAAAGAGAGACAGCTTGACTCAGCCCCAGTGATGTTAGAAAAGCTGGTGGTGAATATCCTGCTGTCGTAGGACAATAAGCACCCTTGCTGCTTGGCACTCTCTAAGCCTCCCTCTCCATCTCACACTTGCTCTCCCAACCTTGACTTGAATCCAACAAGTGTACAGCCCCAACTGCTCTTTAATCTGCCTTATGAGTGTCGGCTCCCACAACAGTTGTCTGGTGGGGTGGACTTGGCAGGGAACCAACTTTGCTGGGACATATCAGACACATGACTGTCATGAGCAGGGTGTTTTCCCACCTAGTTGGCCATGCAAGAAAAGGGGGACAGGAGGAGGCTTAGCACAAGCTCAGAACTAGCAGTAGGTGTAATGGGCAAGGAGATGTGATGATGTACAGTTTGCAGCTTCTTGGTACTTTGGTGACCCTCACCATTGTGTAGACATACTGGAGCATGTCCAGAGGAGGGCCACCAAAATGATCAACATCTCTCCTGTGAGGACAGGCTGAGGGAGTTGGGGCTGTTCAGCCTGGAGAAGAGAAGGCTCTGGGGGGGACCTTACAGTGACCTCCCAGTACCTGAAGGGGACCTACAGGAAGGCAGGGGAAGGTCTGTTCAGAAGGGTTTGTAGGACAAGGAGCAATGGTTTTAAGCTGGGAAAGGAGAGATTTAGACTGGGTATTAGAAAAGTTCTTTAATCTGAGGGTGATAGACACTGGAATGGGCTGCCCAGAGAGGTGGTAGAGGCTCCATCCCTGGAGACATTCAAGGTCAGGCTTGCTGGGGCTCTGAGCGACCTGTGCTAGGGAGAGATGTCCCTGCTTGTGTAGGGAGGTTGGGCCAGATGACCTCTAGAGGTGCCTTCCAGCCTAAAACATTCTATAAGTCTATGGTCATAGGAAATCACAGCTACAGGGCTCAATTTCAACAGTGAAAGGCAGAGAATTGGAGCCGTAAAAGGAAAGGAATTAATCTATCTAAAATAGGAAGATTGATGATGACCATGAAGCAATTTCTGCACAGCACGTTTTCATAAATCTGAAAATCTGAGTTTCCTGAAAGGTACCGTCTTTGGAAAAAGGAGATTTAGCTAATTACTTCATGCTAATGAAAGCCACCAGCCATATGAATTCCCTCTGCGGAGAGGAAATGCTAGGTATCGTTTGTTTGTATCCAGAATTAATTTGTGAAGCCTGAGTTTTGAAATGGAGTTATACAAAACTGAAAGCCTCTACTGTAAGGACTGCTGCAGAATTCAGTGAGAGCGAGCTGATAACCTGCACCTCAGAATGTTAACCGAAACCACTGCGGCAAGAGGAGCTGGGGATTAGGGGCACAGTATCAGTAAGCAGACTCTGAAGAGTTTGTTCTGTCTGAGTGATGTATGGTTTGTTGTTTCTTTTAATCAAGAGATGTATAAATTTATTATATGGTGGTACAGCTTGACTTGATACCCCAGTTCAGATTAAGTGTTCAGCTGCACTATGCTAAGTTTGTAAGATATGGTAGAAACAAGATTTCCCTGGTACATTTTATTAATAACTTCTGATGGAAGGATAAGTTCAGGCAATACAGTTAAGACTTAAAGGGGGAAAGGGAAGCAGCACCAGTGTTATTTACACCAGCTATTGCAGTGGGAAGCCAGGATAATGAGGAATGGGTAGGAGAGAGGTTTAATGGTAAACTGGAAGGAGCTTTTCCCTCTTGTGCTGAGCTGTTGTTCCTTTGGTTTCACTTGTATGTATGGTGGGAGTCTTTACTAGTTAAATATAAACAGAAGTTAAATTTTATCGTTTTCCTGTAGCTTGAACTACTTATCTGGGGGGTTGTTTTGACATTGTTGACAGGGTACTGCTTTAAATAGGGTTAATACTTTTATTTACATTTCAGTTTAGTCTAAAAATACCCCGCATTCCAAAGATGAGCCAACTTGTAGCGTGGTGAGGAACCCAGACTGCAAATTTCTCATTTATCTGATTTCTGCACATTGTGTTTTCGCCACGTATCCGCATGGGTCTCAGACAGTACTAGTCTGTGCTCAGCTCTGCTGGAGCCAAGCTTTGCTTCTGCCTGTCTGCTTAGTATCTGCTTGCTTGAATTTTGTCCAGAATTTCTTTCAGAAGAGACTGTTTGGATGAGAGATCATTTTGGGGGCCGGTGAATAGCCAGAAATGTTAACTGGTTCAGGAGATCTCTTTGGCTAAAGCTAGAGGAGGGTACCTGGGAAAAGGCTTTTATGTACTCATCCTGTTCTTAGTGTTTTCTGGACATGTGCTCGTGGCTGCTGTTGGAGACAGGTCACAGAGTCAGATGGACCCATGCTCTATTTCATGTTCCTACAGTAACACTTCAGCTTGAGCGTTACGAGCCTACATAAGGCTGTGCAGCAGGGGAAGCTGACCACCAGCTGTAACCATCCCCTGCAGAACAGTATTGTTGGGCCGAGTAAACTTGACCCCAGGAGGTTGCTGGATGCTGCTAGTGGTGTCACCATGAAATGACCTCGCTCCCTTAGCAGAGCTTTGCTCAGCTCAGCCCTGTCCCGCGCACCAGCACCAAGAGGGGCTTGTGCAGTGCTGGTGCTGTGTGGGAAGGAGACAAGCAGCCCCTGACCATGGGGGATGCCATCCTCGGGGACCTTGGGGTAGCTCTGTGTGGTGGGTTGGAGTGGGATTCGAGAGAGCAGCCACCAGCTCAGACACTGGTGACTGGAAGTGTTGGTTCTATGAGCATCTCTTGGTTTCTGCTCAGAAAGTTTTGGTCTGGAATTTTATTTTCTGCACACAGATCAAAACAGGGATATTTAAATACTCGGATGGCTTGATGTGCTCTATAAGACAGTTGGCAAGTGCACATGCCAAACACCATTTGGGTTTGATTTTCTTTTTTATTTTAAAATGTCTGTTAAGTCACCACAATTGTACAAAAAAGAGAACAGTTTTTGCTAACTATAAACCCTTCCTGTATTGTCTGTGCTCAGGGAGGGAAACAGTTACTGGTGTTTTCCAGAAAATCTGGACAAGTATGCTTTTGTCACTTCTGTGCTGCTAGATGTTCCTAGACTATTGCATTCATTCCAATTACCCAGGTAGCCCTCGGGTCTTTTAAAATAAATAAGATCTCAGGATTTGCTGACTCCATCAGGAAAGTTTGGCCGTTTTCAGTTTTAACCATCGAATATGCATCTTAATCTTAAATAGCATTTAAGAGGCTGATGTTGTATTTGGAGTCAATAGTACCATTAAAATCATCTTTCCAATAGAAAAAAAAAGGGGGTTAATTTTTCTCCTTGCTGTTTTAGTCTCTCTGGGTAGTCACACAAGGATGAGAAAATGTCCTCCCTTGAGAAACATTTTCAGTGGGTGGTAGAGCTGGAGAGTTGGACTTTGATGCGAGCTCAACACTCACTAACCACACCTCATCTCATCACACACCTTGATGTAGTAAGAAACACTGTCCCAATTGATGTGACAAATATTGAGATGGCTGAAATGAGAAGAAATTATCCACAGTGCCACTGTCTAGGTTATGGTATTGCCTTCCTCCAGTGTTCCCAAATAATTCCAGCACAGGCTTCCACTGCACTAATCCTGATGTCTTCCCCCTTACAGCTCTTTCCTTCCTTTCTTCTGAAATGTACTTGGGGTTTGTTTGGTTTTTTATCCTTTGTCTGTCTTTTCTTGTTATGTAAAAGCTCACGTGTGAGGAGATTTTAAATCGGGACTAGCCAATCCTAATTTTATCAGGAAATAGGAGAGAAATTGAATCAGAATGCCTCTTGTGAACAGGTCCTGGCCAGAAATGGCCTTGGCACCCGTGCGTTAGCACTGCTGTGGTTCTCTGTGCTGCCTCCAAAATCAGCTGCACTTTTTCATGGTTATTCAGTACATTTTTTTCCCTGCACCCTTAGAATATCATGAGTACTTTCCTCACTACAAATCTTAGAGGAACTTTTGGATTTTGAAAGAGTGATATTTTCACAGGATACCTGATTTCTTCTGATTATGTGAGCCTAGTGTCATACAATAAATTATCCTTCCTGATCTATCGATGGCAAACATTGATTCCAACTGCGAGGGCATGTGCTGCTTATACAAATGTCTGACACTGGATGCAAGCCACCTTCTTACCATGTTAATTGAAGATGGATAGCGAGGACTTGAGATCAACAAATGGGCCTGTTTGTCATGTTGTTAAAACTCAATCTGTCTGACACTGGAAATGTTTTTCAGCTCCTTAAAATGAAAGGAAAACTGTCAGCTTGAAAATCACATGTCTAACAGAGCTGTCATCTTTTCCTTTTCACAATCCTCCTCAAATAAGAGCTCAAACACTGTAGCTGAAAAAAAGGCTAGAAAATCCCATCTTGCCTTTTAGGGAGATGTAGAAAACATGGTCCAGATCAGTTGCTATGGGACAGATCCACAAGGGCTGACCCGTCCCTGTTTCAGAGCGTCCCAGTGCAGAGGCAGGTAGGTCCTGATGTCACCGTGGCAGTGCCAGACAGGTCAATGCCTGCAAGAAGTGCCTTGGGGGTGGAACACCTGCCTTACAAGGAAAGGCTGAGAAACCTGGGGCTTTTTAGTCTGGGGATCTAATTAATGCCTATAAATGCATAAGGGCTGGGTGTCAAAGAAGGCAGGGACAATGTCTTTTCACTCGTGCCTTGTGACAGGACGAGAGGCAATGGATTCCAGCTCGAGCACAGCAAGTTCCACCTCAACACGAGGGAGAACTTTCCTGTGAGGGCTGTAGAGCATTGGAACAGACTCCCCAGAGAGGATGTGAGGTCTCCTTCTCTGGAGACTTTCAAGCCCTGTCTGGATGCATTTCTGAGTGATCTGCTCTAGTTCTGTCCTGCTGTGGCAGGGGGGTTGGACTCAATGATCTTCAGAGGTCCCTTCCAACCCCTACCTTTCTGTGATTCTGAGAAGGGCAGAGGCTGGGGTTTGGGGACTACTGGGACAAAAGAGACAGGAGTGGGTGAAGCTGCTTTCCCCAGCTGTGAACATTATTCATCCAGAAGTCTCAGAAAAATGCCTCAAGGTTTCATGAGTGCCCACGGCGCTGTGTCATTTCCTGTGGGTCTTTTGCCAGCGACGGTCCCAGGCACTGCTGCTTCTCAAACTGAAAATTGCATTGTGTTAAATGTCTGTGAACTATGAATAGCTCCTTTCCTCCACAGGACAGATGCTGCTTTCACTGCTGAATTAAGACATAGAATCCAGGTTGTGGGGCTCTTGTTTGTCTGCTACAAGTGGCCCATTTATTTGTGTAGCTGTGAATATTAATAAGTTGTCCCTGGGTTGCATCTCCTTGCAGTGCTATAGAGAAAATGTGAGTTTCCATTTATAAAGGCTTCTGAATGAACTAGAAAAATCTCTACAATGAGTAGCCCAAGGGGATGCAAGCTAATTGTTCACCAGTAGCTGCTGGTGAGCTAGGGAAAGTCAGCAATTATCTGGAAAATTATTTGTAGAACAGTGACTTTTGCTCCCCTCCGTCCACAGCTCCATGGGTGCTCGGGGTGAAGATTCTCCTGCGCTATACATGCTGAGGAATAGATTTGTGCACAGTGTCTCTCTTGGCTTGACTACTTTTGCTTGGCCCTGTCTTCCTTGAGAGGGTATATGAGCCCTTCACAGGCATGACTGTCTATGTTCTCTGAGGTATGGGCTCGTTTTTATCTAGATATGTAAAGTCTTTTATTTTTCTTGAGCTTATTTATCCCTCTCAAGTAAAATGTTTCTTTAAATCAAATGGATGCATTTAGGAATATCTTAAACTGTGATATTTTGATGTTATGTGTTCATTAATTTTAATGTAAAAGTCGGAGATGTTTCCAGTTCACACCAGTGCTACCCTCTCGCTGCGTTATGCTGAGACATGAAGTGGAGAAAGAGGTGCCAAGGGATGTATATGAGGCTGTATAAGTTGCTGTAGGTCTGGTGACTTTGAGAGGCACACTGATTTACACCGGTCACGGGTCTGCCCTCACTTCCCATTTACGTTAATGGGATTTGTGCATCCGGCTTCCCCAATGTACCATGAGGAAAATTGGCCGTAGGAAGATTAACACTGGAGCGATCGTAACATCCCCTGGCTGTTACAATAGATCTGTTTATCAATACACTCTAGACACATTCAATATTGTTGCATTTCATAACGAATTACTGTAAGTTGCCGTTCTGTTTTATTCCGTTATTGCATTTTCACAGCGCATTATAGGAATGATAACATTCCACGAGCCATAACTCCTAATGGCAGAGATGATCAATTTGACTTCTAATTTGGAAGAAAAAGCACAGAGACAGTATACACTTTGCCCTAGTGCAGAATAATAGTCCTGCTCGTCTCTGTGGCAATGTTGGGACATTAGCAGTAATGATTAGCAGTAATGGCTTTTAACAATAATTTATTTCTAGGTATGGAAATGTATCTGATTCATTGGTCTCGGAGCTAATGCCAACAATATCACATAAAAATGTAAGAATGTGCATCTTTCAATACATCTATAATTCAGAGCATCCCTGACATCTTTTTAAGGCATAGCCAAGTTGTGCACAAAAAGTTGAACTTGCCCTTGGTTTGTCTGGTCTGCGGGTGGCGGGTGAAGCACGGCAGCCTGTGCGATGGCACCTGCAAATCTCCTGCAGAAAAATCGAATGAATTAATGTTTAAAGTTGGGCTTCACTTTTAGTCAGGGTGCTTGCACTGCTCACATCATTGTCACGGTTCTAGGTTGATCGGAGGGGGTTTTTTTTGTTTGTTTTTTGTTTGTTTTGGTTTGGTTTTTTTCTTTTTAATATTGAAATGTTCATTGAGAAGCTGTTTGAAGGCTGACGGGCCACTGGTGTGCTGGAATCTCTCTGGAGCTTTTGAGTGGTAGGAGGGTTCCTTTTTGCCAACAAACCGAGGCAGATGGTGTCCTGAAGCCTTCCAGTGACTCCTCGATAGCACTTAAAAGTAAATCTACCATTTGTAATCTATTGTCTATTTAAATCTATTTAATTTACAATTAACAAGATACCTCTTACTCTTTCAACTTAATTAAAGAGCTGCTGACTCTTAGAAGGATTGAAATGCAATAAAGATAACCTAGTTAGGGTATAATTAAGGGTATTTACGTAAGTAATAAACATGGTATTGCTGCCTTCTAAAAAAAATACCCTGAACTTGTATTTAAAAAAAAAAAAATCTATTAAAATAAGTGGCCAGACATTTAATTAGCATAAAGTAAGATAGCTATGGTGAATTAATTATATGTAATTTCCCTTAAGTGACCGTCGAAAGGATGACATGCCAAATGGCCTTTGTGAACTGTCAGCAAGCCAGGCTTTAACGGCTGCAGCTTGGATTAACCCCTTCTGGGCCGCTACTGATTTCAGCTGTATCCTACAAGTGTGTACATTATGTCCTCCTGAGAGGCGAGTTGAAAGGTCGTTAGAAGTATGAAATAAAAATGATCTCCTTCTTCAAACACTCACTTGACCTTGGGTTAAAAACCAAGTGTTCATTTTCCAGGATTCTGGCTGGGGCAGAAATAAGGGGAAAAGCATCTTCGCTGTGCATTGCTGGCCAGGACTTTGTCCTGAATGTTATAAGCCCAGGGAGCATAGCTGCATGGGCTCATAACAAACTAGAAAATAATCTTATTAAGTAATAGGATTTTGATGCCAGCTCTAGCAGGCTTACCTGCCATGTGTTTTAAGATGTGGTCTGCTGTTTGCTTTGAAGTTTTGGGGGGTTTGGTTTTTGTTGGGTTTTTTTTGAGGAGGGGGGAGGGGGGGAAGAGTCCAAGCATTGACAAGGGAATACTCAGTGCAGAGGTGAGACTGCAGGGTGCTCACCGGTGCCACAGGAGAGTGTGGTGGCTCCTTATGGGCTTTTGGTCATGGCTCGTGCCACGCAAATCCCTAAAGCACCACAGCTGGGTTTCTTGGAGCTCAGCTTCTCTTCATGCCAGTGGGTTTCCAGCTGGCTGCTTGGTCAGCAGTGTAAGATAGTACGCTCCCGAAGCTGCCTCACCACCACAAGTGGGAATTCCCTCCTCAGTTGCACGTGTGCTTTGCTGGATGCAGAGTACACGGCATCTACTGCGCGTAGGGACAACGGAGAGGAAGATATTTCAGAGAGAAGTAACAAGTGTTGCTGAAGGGCAAACTTTCTGGGTACGTCATTTGTATGAAGGACTGGATTGTGTTGTCTGAGTGGAAAACGTCTTTCTTGTGTGTACCCAAAAGAGGTACCTTGGAGGCATCTTCCTTCCTGAAAGAAGAAATGAGATTGCGTTAATCGAAATACTCCAAAGCTGTTTATATGACATGAATATCTACCTGTGTTTCGGGTCGGTCTAGGGCCCTGTTAGCAAATCAGAGTTTTTGGGGGCTTGTGAGACTTGATGTTGCCAAACTTGCGAGACTCTTGACTGACTGAATCTGTCAGGGCTTTCTCGTCAGCTTTCCACCTCCAACAAGAAACTTGTCCTTTCACATACTCGTTTTCAAAGGCACAGTTTTTTACCTGTCTAGCTTAAGGTGAAGAGTTTAAAACAGCAGCGAGTGCATCCAAAACCTGCTCTTTTGGTTCCCAAACCATTAGATTGGGGATGAAGGTAGCACAGCTAACATTTAAATGATGTGACCACAGCAGCTAGGGCCATTAGTGCTGGTGACAGAACGGCAGACGCTTTCTGATTAAAAACAAAAAAACCCTCCCCTGCAAATTACATTAAGCCCTTCTTTGCATTTTTAAAGGCAATATGTGCTTTTTCACCTGCCACGACTGTCAGCTGGCATGTGCTGTCTCTAACCAAGCTGACATCTGCACATTCGTGATCTGAGCTGCCACTTCCACACAAAGCCACCCTTTCCCCTTCTCCAGAAAGCTCTTGCCTTGCTTGCTGGCCACGCTGCATGTGAGTTGAGCATGCAGTGGCAAGTAAGACTTTACCAGGAAGGTTCATACTCTGCATCTGCCATTAGGGACTTCAGAGATGCCTGGTTTTAATTTTAGAGTTATTTATTTTATTTTTTTTTTCTAAGGGAGCTGTTACAGCTACTTACTTGTGAGCTAAGTGCATGCTGTTTCTATTTCTACTCTAAACTGGAGTCAGATGGTAATTCATCTGTTTCTGTGCATCATCACCTAAAAAAACTGAAGAACAAATGCTTCATTGCTGTATTCAAACTAATAATCTTGGCTGGCCATCCCATTTTAATTGGAGGCTGAAGTGCCTTTGAATCAAAATGGATATTTAGAGACCATCAGGACCAAACCGCCAAAGCTTCTGTTGACGCTGTGACATTGTTTTGTTAGATGTGGGACTTGGAATATATTTACATGCCTCGTAGCGATGTAACGAAAGATGACAGATTAATTAACTATTGGAGTTGGGCCAGGCAGAGGACACGGTGGCCTAGCAGGTGCCCCATTCCCCATGTGATAGATCGTGTTTGTTCATGCACTCACAAACTCATTAGGCTCAACCTGGGTTATTTGGTAGGAAGTGTTATTTGGGTAATTGCTGTTGTGTTGTTTGGGTAAGTTTGTGTGCAGAAGACGTTTGCAGGGGTGTCCTTGAGGATCCAGCAGGCTGAGGGGCTGCAGAAGTTATTCAGCTGAAGGGGGCTAATCCACCTGGGAGAGTAATAGTGACAAAACCCAAGGAGGGGTGTCCTTGGCTTGTGCTTCTTTGCACAGCCATGCCTGTTTGGTACCGAGGTACCTCCGACAAGGAGACAGGGGACTCCTCCCTGACACAGCATGGAGGACAAAATAATTTTTTTTCAGTCAGATAAAAGGGTAGGAGGTGCTGCTCTGACCCTCCTTCCCCTCTCTGCTGTGCTCTTGAAGGATTTCAGTATTTCTTACTTAGGTTCAGACACTTGGTCTTCTTTTCTACCTGCTCCAACTTTGTTGTGGAGACTGCCCACTGCAGTGGAGAGTGTCACTGGTAGGCAATGTTTGCAGAGAGAAGAATAATTTATTACCAAAAAAAAGGAGGCAGAACATTGTTCCTCCAGTCAGATGTTTATTTATGGCTGCGTATCAATTATCTGTTTGAACAGGTTTCATTACAGAAAGTGCAAAACCCCTGAGCGTGTTTTAAAATATGCTAATCCTTACTTAGGCAGCGAATGGAAAAGGTTCATTTACAGTTTAATTTCTAATCCATGTGGGTTGCCATGTTGTATGCTGGGACATAAATAAAGACCCTGAAGTGGAGAGGACAGCTTGCCCACAATAAACAGGTGCTGGTGCTTTGCTGTTGCTGCTTACCCGCTCTGATCCCATGTCAAAGCGCAAGCCACGAAATGGTGAGTGCAAACTCCACCAGAACCATTTGTTCTGTGCTTTTGCTTTTGACGGGTGAAATGTGGGCAAAAGCTTGTAAATCAGCACTGATGAGGAGAGAACGAATAGGTTCTTTTCTGATGTGCTCAGCACCACACAAAGAGCTGTTACAGCTCTTTTCTTTGGCTGGCAATGTTAATGGAACAGGATCAGCAGGCGGCTGCACAAAACACCTGAAAAAAAGCAAAAACATGCTCCCTGCTCAGGTCCCTTCTGCTGCTGCAAGTGCACCAGGACAAAGAAAGTTCTTCCTTTCCCTTTTTTCTTGATTTTCTTTCTCTAAAATAGTTGCACAAGTGAGTTCTCCCTCCGACTTTTCCCCCTTAGTAGTTTATAACATGAATGGAACCGACTAATCCCTCTGATTAAACATTTATTTGGGCAAGGCTACTGACTCTGCTGTCAGGACTCCCATATCGGTGTTTAATCAGTTGCCCGTTGCTGTTGTTTCTGGATGAAACAAATAGTATCCCTTACAGTTTCAGACCCGGGCTGTGGGCTCCTCCCCTTCGGGATTGCTGGAAAGAAGGTGGACTTGACAAACTTGCAAGTGCAAATCCTTCTTGAGCTACCTGGCACTGCAGGTATTTGAAAATCAGCAGGGGAAGATGCTTTGGGAGCCTGGGAGGGAAAATCCAACTGTGGCAGGAGCCACAGTGGCAGCCCTGGGCCCAAGAGGTGCCCAGAAAAGAGCATTCTTGTTGCAGGACTGTTGCCAGCACAGCCCTGGCAGGGCAGAGACAGATAGTCGAAGTGATGGGACAGGGTATATTTGATATAGAGCAGCAGAGTTTAATTATGGACAAGAATCAAATTGATATTCATAGGGTGATAAATAAATAATGTGTATGCACTCACAGGGAAGGACAAGAACATTTTTTCTGAAGTGAAAGAAATAAAATCAGCAAAACAGAAATTAAAAGTGGATCTATTTGGCAGAGCTTCTGGTTGCATGACAAATGCAGCGGTTCATGGGCTCGATCCTTCTGTTTCCCAGTGAGGCATTCGTGCCTGGGCTAAAAGACTGGGAAGTGGGCCAGGGTCACATTTCTCATCCTCTGCTCTGAGATTTCCAGCTAACATCTTCTCTCCTCAGGGGGTGAATTGAGCTTTGGGAGGCTCAGCAGCAGCCAAGCGCTAAAAGGACGAGAGGGAAACCCGAGGAGTTGATTTGATGGTGATGGAGATAGAAAGTGTGGCAGTATTTCCCCTGCTCGGCCGAGCCGGGGGTACAAACCAGTTTGGCAGGAGGCTCTTTAATAGGGCTTGGCTTTTAGTTAGACCTTCTCAAAAAAGAGCTGGGCAGGTCACGTAGGAGGATCACTGCCTCAGGACAATAGCTGCTTTTTTCTTTTCCTCATTTCAGCCAATGTCTCCTGAATAGTCAGTGCTTCTGACAAAGCCTCTCTCTGAAACATGTCTGTTTCTTCAAGATAAGTCTCAACTTTCCCATATAACCTGATGTTTCTTGTACACGCAGCCATGGACACGAGACTGAAAATGGGAAAGAAATTATCTGAAATGAGAAAATGAATGAGAAAACCAGCACGTTGCTTTCATGTAGGTTTCAAGAAAAGTTTCACTCTTGGAATTGGGGAGTGCATCTGGGGCTTGCCTCAAATGTTTTCAGTATGAGGTGGTATCAGTGTTGTGATAAAAAAAGAAGAGAATGGGCCAAGGCTTACAAGAAAACAGCAGCCTGGATGCATCAGGGACTAGGGTGGCTTCTCTTTGTCCACTGAGCACCTTTTGCATGTCTCAAAATGGTTCATTCTCAGCTATGCCAGAGAGGGTGCTTTGCTACGGACCGAGCAGCTTGTTTTTCTAGAGCTAAGACACTCCCCCCGTTCCCCCCCCAGGCATGCCTGTGTATATAAGTTTAAAAAAAGCAGTATGTATACACATATTGGTGGGGGCCTTAGGTCATGCTTGGCCCAGCCCAGTGGGTCGAGGCAGCTCCTTAGTTTTCCTCCAGCCCCCTCGCCGGCTGCCGCAGCGGCTGGGAGCAGCCCAGGAAATGCTGCCTTGACGGGAGAGTTTTACAAACATGGAAAAATTCATTCTTAATTAATTATCTTCTTGTTTAAAAGAAACATAGAGAATGTAGCATGGAAGAAAAAGATCTGAAAGAAATTGCTAACTGTAGGAGTAGTCATTTTTCTCTTAGTTGTCTATTTTGTTTAACCTTGGCTGCTGTACCTACACAAACACCTTTTAGCAAGAATTAGGAGAACAGGCAGAAGTGTGACAGAGGTTCTGTTTTATTTTCAAATGATCTACAAGGTTTTTCAAAGTTTTCCAGGAGGTGTCAGCAGTACTTTAAAACTTTGATTCTCTGTGATGGAGATTCCTGCAGAAGTTATTCTTCTGAAATAAATAAAGGGAAGAATCCCACACTAAGGAGACAACAAATGTCATCGTCCAGTCCTACCCCCTAAGGAGATGAGTCCTCGCTGCTGGCTCAGGCTGGGTTTGCAAGTCTTTTGGCACGGCATGTTTTGGCAGGGTTTCTTACCACGGGACTCTTGCCTGTGGCAGTGCTGTCTCCCTTTCTGTGTTGTTGGTAAGCACCAGCCCTGCAGCTGGCCCTGGAGACCTTCTTGTATGTCATGGCACTTCCGAGTCCTGCAGAATCCTAACTTTCATGATCATAAAGCAAATTTTTGCCCAGGTTTTCTGAGAAAAGTCTTGAAAATATGACCCGGTGTAAATAAATCAAAAGGCAATTAAATTTTTTTATTATTATTTTTTTA
>JANIJG010006307.1:26572-49193 GCA_024611175.1 Megaceryle torquata | reverse complement strand
GCTGCTGTGCTGCCAGCGCACGGGGCCGGATCAGCTCCAGCTCCTCAACCCCCTGCACTCCCAAGGTCCTTCTTCGCAGGGCCGCTCCCGGTCCCTTCACCCCCAGCTGGGCTGATACCGAGGGCTGCCCGGACCCAAGCGCAGCACTTGGCCCCGTTGACCCTGCAGCGGTTCGCAGGGGCCCAGGCCGGGCGGTGTCTTGCGGAGCAAGGGCTGCCGGGAGTTGTAGTGCAGGCGGGGTCCTGGCGCTGCCCGGGCCGCGGCTGCTGAGGCGGGGCTGGGGTTGACCACCCTCAGCGGGCAGCGTCGGCTGTCAGCGCTGGCACGAGTACGGGTGACTCTGCTCGGAGACATTCTCGGCAGCTTTGTTTCTCAACGTGCCATTACTTTGATTGTAATATTACAATTTAATGGAGAGGGACCAGCAGAAAAAGAATTAACAGTTTGGATGTGTGGAGACTCCCTTATGCTTCTCTTCTCACAAAAGGCTTGTTGATTCAAGGGCTATCACCAAGCTTTGTGAAATCATCAGTGACTATGGTTCCAGTGGTGAATAGTGGTGGTTCTAGTGGTGAATAACAATTTTCAGTAATGATATTCAACCAATTTTAATAGGAATTAGTTTCTGAGCATATGCTAAAATCACAGAATCCCAGCATGGCAGGGGTTGGAAGGGACCTCTGGAGATCATCTGGTCAAACCACCTGCTCCAGCAGGGTCACCCAGAGCAGGAGGCCTAGGATCGCATTGTCCAGGCACGTTTGGAATCTCCAAGGAGACTCCACAACCTCTCTGGGCAGCCTGGGCCAGGCTCCAACATCTTCACAGCAAAGTTTTTCCTGTTGTTCAGATCGAACCTCCTGGGTCTGAGTTTCTGCTCATTGCCCCTTGTCCGGTCACATTGCCCAGTGAAAGGATAATAAGGGGCAAGGAGTCTGGCTCCATCCTCTTGACCCTCACCCTTTATCTATTGATCAGCATTGATCAGATCCCCTCTCAGTCTTCTCTTCTCCAGACTAAACAGCACCAGGTCTCTGTCTTTTTCTCATCAGAGATCCCACATCTTTGTAGTCTCCACTGGACTCTCTCTTGCTTAGTGTTTTCTGAAATAGTAATAGAGATTTTTTTTTTCCTAGCTTAGAGCCGTGATATCCCTAAAAATAAAAACATTTGAACTCTGCCGTCGCCTGTAAATACATATTTGTTTCAGGCTGGCATTTAACAACCATACTTTTCAGTGAAACAAAAGCTGTAATCAGAGCACAACAATAAAAGCTGAAGTCAGCCGCAAACAATGCCTCACCATTCCCATGGCAACTTTTTCCTATCAAACCCTGGCTAGGTCACACACTCTGCAGCTGCACAAGCCAAAAGCTTTTCAATCTGGACTCCATTCACAATTATTCATACTTTTTTTTGGATGATTTCCCCTTAACAGTGACTTACTGGAGTTAATGTAAGACAATTAACAGTAGCCAGCACTGCCTTCCTCCCCCCTCTTATGTCCCGAGTTGACATTTTTGGTGCTGACAAAACTGTCCTGACTGTGGCAGCTCATTAAATGACAGTGGAATGTGGCCTGCTGTTGCATGGCGTGTGGAAAGCCCTCTGCAAAAACGATATGATGCCCTTTTTGCCATCAAAAAGCTGTGTGAAACAGAAGCCATTTCAAAACGTAGGTGCAGAAGGTGGCAGATTGAAAGCCCTGGCAGTCTGCAGCCTGCAAGTACCTTCTCCAACTTCCAAAGAAGGTTTGAATAACCATGCATTGTAATAAGACTCAGGAAAGGAAAGAAAGATCATTGCATTTAAAAGGGGGAATATATTACACAGGAATCAAGTAGCAAACCTCATAGCGTAATTTACTGTCATTTCCATCATGGAGACTACTGCAACCTTCCTTTTGAGATCACAGAATCATAGAATGGTTTGGGTTGGAAGGCACCTTTAAAGGTCATCCAACCTCCCTGCAGTGATCAGGGATATATTTAACGAGAGCAGGTTAGATTTTCTGGTTTGGTTGCTAGACAAAAACAGACTAATTCTTCAGATATTTGCAATTCAATAAGGATAAAATTATGTATACAAAGAACTTAGCTAAAATAAAAACTTTTTAAATGGCTAAATCATGTAACTTGCACTGTTCACCAAAGTATCATGATAAAATATGCGTGTGGGGAGTCAAAAGATTAAGAGCTCAGCCATTGCCCAATGGGAGATGGAGAATTCAGCTGCCTCCAACACCTGTATCCAGCACCTGGCTCTGCCCATCTCCTCTACCCTGACACACAGAGTTCTGAATGCTTTTAAAATTGGCTATAAATCTCCTACCTGTTATCCCTGTGATGCTGAAGAAGAGATATTCTGTGGATAATTTGCATACTGAAATATACCCATAAACACATCCATTTACAGCTGTGCCTAGAACACAAGTACATTGATCTCTATTGCTTGCCATTAATTTGGTAACATCTGTTCAAAAATAAAAAGCCTTGAAGTCAGGCACTGTGAGTCAGATCCTTGAAGCTGGTATCATCAGGCTCACTTAATAAAGCAGGCTTCTGTCCTGCTCGGCATTTTGTTGTTTGTGAACATTTAATTCAGTGGCTACAACTGCAAAGTACCTATTGGGAGTCCTTATACTCTCTCCTGCAGAACTAAGATGAAATTTTAAAATAACAACACAGATTTAGTTCATGTGAACATCACTCCTGTTGAAATAATCTCTGAGTTTAGTTTTTCCTCTCCCCATTGAACAAGGACCACTGCTTATTCCTTCCTACTCTGTGTGGCAGGGGAATGAGGACATGTCCTTCATAGCCTCTGAGAGGATTGTGCAGATAACCCAGACTGATCTTACACAAGGCTAGTACAAGCTCACAGTATTTAATACCTCCTTTAACCTTCTCCTCTATTTTCACATAATAATTTTAAAGGATGAGAAGAAAGATGAAGGCACATATTCCACCTCCCCCCCCACCCCCCCCAGAACTACACACACACTGCAGGTGAGCACAAGGTATGTCTTCATGCTAAACCCTTTAAGTATCTATCTTTGATGTCCAAGACCACTTCATGTGTATAGAAACATAACTAGAATCATCTCTAATGCCTTGACTTAAAACAAAACTTCCTTTTGGTAGATGGCTGCTCTTTGCTGTAGTGTTATGGTGTTGTACTGGTACACTGTGGGTACACAGGATACTTACAGCTCAGCTGAGCTCACTGACATTGAGGCACTTCAATATTTTCAGTATTCCTTTCTGTCAAGTATGCAAATGTAACAACCAAAAGAAACTGTGGTGACGAACAGATAAACTTAGTTCTGAAGTGATTAGGTCACGTGGATACTTTCCCATTCTTCTGCAATACAAAGCAGGTTGTGCAAAGATTACAAAGGGCAGAATCTATTTTCTACCTACCCTGCAATGTCTAAAAATTTACAAGAATAAAGTCTGCACTGGCTGCTGCCCCATGCAGTGCCACTGACTTCAATTTAGAAATTGGCTCAAAGCCCAGTATATTCCAGCAGAATTATGAGACAGGCACTTATTTCCTCTCCAGTTGTCTCTATTCATAGTTTTCAAAAGCTGGCAGGTATTCTCACAACAGTCTTCATGCCTGGGAAAAATACTGGCAGGCCCCTTCTGTACCAACACTTCTCTCAGGAGCTGCTTGTGATTCTCAACACTGAAATGGGTAAGAGAGTTTGGACATCAGCTCCTGCTGGGATTCCAGTTACTCAAAATAGACTGTAATAACATTTTGTGGGTGACCTGCAGCAATATGCACCTTTAAGAACACAAGCTATGGAAACTCCCAGTAGAACATATGTGTATAACAGCAATACCCGAAGGAGTAGTATCTATCTATCTCTCTATCTATCTATCTGTCTATCTATCTATCTATCTATCTATCTATCCATCCACCCATCTTTCTATGCAAATCTACAGATATAAATATGCATATCACATATATACCCTGTACATATAAATAGACATCTTGCATGTCCTGGCAATGAAGCAGAAATATTCAACAATTCCAAAATATCCCAGTTCCTAACTTTCCTAATTGTATTTTCATGATGGATAATTTTATCCAGCAGAGGAAGTTCAGCAACTTTATACATAACACAGAAACAAAGAACTATGAACAAAACCTCACTTCATTGCTCTAAAGAAATTAATTCTGCCTTAGACAAAACGGGTTTGTTAAAACTAACAGTTACATTACAGTGGAAAACAGGGAAAAAGCCTGGCCAGTGAATGACTAAGTGCAGAGCAAAATACTCTCACTATATTATTTTTTGATGGGTTTAGTATTGCAAATTCCACCCACATGCAGTATACCTCCTGTGCACTATTTTAAGGGGGGTGTTATCAAACTCAACAGGACTACTTCTCTTACAGGCTCTGATCAGGCAAGGTCGTTACTCTGCTGACACCTTCAGTGTTAGCAACCAAGGAAAGCTTTTCAGTCATTAAACTTTATCCCAGTAGATGAATGTCTGAGGCTTTTTTATTAGGTAATATTTATTACCTAATTAAATTATTTGCCATAATGTAGAGGTAAATAAAAAGTCTCCAAGGCTCCTGTCAGGATGACCTGGGGAAGAACCACACTTCATACCTCGGGGTTGCCAGTCGCTTTGACTTCAAACGAGCAAAATAGACTCCAAGAAACTAGATTGCCTTCTCCACCTCGGGGCCACACCCTTATTCACCTCCGGTTATGGACACTTTCTGAAGCTTGAGGAGATAACAGTGATCCCTGAGCTATCACTAGCTAATGGATAGTGAAAGGAAAACACCCTCTCCATCCCTGCAGGTAATTAGCTACAGTGCTGGAGAAGGAGGTTTCCCTACAGCCATTGCCTTACAGCAAAACCGTGTGTGTGATGGGCACCTCGAGGGCAACTCAAACCTATTCCCTCCATGCCTCTCAGGGAGAGGAAAGGAGCCGATGCATTAAAATCCCTGCATGTATAAGAAGAGAGTTAAATTCAAAAGCTGCTTTAAAGCTTATTTACAATATGCATTTTAAAGCCTCTAAGCGAGAGCTGAAACTTCATCTCTTCTGATGGAATTATGTTGACAGAGCTTGGAAATTTAATCTCACATGGAGGGTGAATTCATTCAGCTTCAGCTGCTACTCTTTGGATCTTGTAATTAATTTGATACGGAGGTAGAAAAGCACCCTGATGTAACTGCTGTGTATAAGGACTGACACACAGTGATGAAGTAATTTCTCAGCCTTTTAAGTACTCCATTTCCCTGACAGTCATATTTAACCACTTTGGGTTCGTTAGCACTAGGGGTTTAATATTCTTAAGTCGCAGTTGTTTTCCTCATTCCTAAGTGCATGACATTATTCTAGACTATATGGTGAGTCTTCATTTTCTATCAAACAGTGCATTTTTATTTTCCTTCCATCATTTTTAGTTATAAAGTTTATTACTGAAAAGCAAAAAGCCCCTTCCCCCCCCCCCCCCTTATTTTACTTTAGCCCAAAGTCATTCTGTGTAAAAAAAAAAAAGTGAATTCTCTTTAAAACACAGCATCTCTGCAATAAAATGTCAGAAATGTTTTATTCATCTGGGGACTATCTCTTTCATTCCAAAGCTTAAAAGAGGAGACCTTAATCTCCTTCAGAAATGGGCGTATTCTGCACTGCAATATATGCAAACTGCCCGGAGGGCTTTCAGCTTACATGGTTGTTGCAGTCACTTAGCTCAGGACAGTGCTTTGTGTCTGTCTGTCATCAGGCTCAGCCTAGAGAAAGCCAGCATGAAACCTTTTCATGGTCTTGGAATGACAACAGTAGGTCAGGACGAGAGAGCTGGCTTTCTGGCCGTGTCACAGAGGCAATGCTGTGCTTTCAGCAGGTGTCCTTCACCAGATGCTGCTCAGAAATACACACCTTCTTTTGTGAAGGGTTTGAGGTCTACATGTGAACACAACAGTGTAAACGTGATTTATGACTAGAAAAAGTGATACTCTGTTGGAGCACAAAGAATGTGAGACAGAGGCAATGAGATACAGTATTTATTTACTTTTTCACTATGCACTGTATTACAGAGATCATTTATATTAGATAGGATAGTGTGAAGCAAACCAGAGAGTTGAAGCTGCTCTCATATGTCCTTTTATCTGGAGCATTATATTATATATATAATTATTATTATATATAAAGCATAACATTATACTTCCTCCTAACAACTCAGTCTCAGAGTGACAGTCTAAGGATGGGTTGAAATAAGAAAGTTTTCATTGTTATATCAAGACCTCAAAGTACGTTGCAATGCCCTGCCCTTGACACACCCATCTGACTTAGCTGTGGCTCATATTTGCCCTGCTGGGGAATCCCTTGGTGATGGCACTTTGGGTTTCTCCATCCAGCCATGCCAAGCAGTGAGAATCCCACTGCTGGTGCCACCAACCCTTGAGACCTCTTATCAATACCCACTTATGGATGTGCTCTTCCAGCATGGAGCAGCTGCCACTGGGATGCCCAGATAAATGTCAGAGCCTTAGACCGAGCTTTTATTAGGAAGAACAGCTCTGCAGGTGTAGATCCAAGGAGCACCGTCTAAAAATGTGCCATTTAGCATTTAGAAGAGTAGCAACAGGGGCTCCTGGTACAATGTCAAAAATGCCTCAGCCCTGGGACACACAACACAGCACCAGCATAAGCTGGTGATCATTTCAAATGGGGGTGAACACTTTTTCTGGTTTACTTTTGCCCTGGCAGGCGCAGTGCCACATCAGGTATCACCTGGCACTCTGCAGCTGCTGGGAGGAGGTGTTGAAGCCGAAAGCTGGCACGAGCTCCAGAGCCCACACATGGGCTCATTCGGCTGCAATGCGCTTTGTGTGCCCACACAGCCTGATCCTGAACCAGGCTGTGCTGGTGGGGGACATGTAGATCGGCCTGAGGAGCACCTCTCCATCAGGGCTCAGTCCCACTCTTGAGTCCCTGGGGCTGGCCTGGGCACCGGGGTCATCTCTGTACACACCTAAATGTTACCCCTGCTCAAGGAAGCAGCAAGTGTCAAGAGAAAAGCTGATATGGCTTCTTGCACCAGGACAACTCAAGGCATTGCAGGAGCCATTCTCCTTCGGGAGCAAAATTCAGTGTTGCCCTCAGCACAGAGGAAACATAGAGCCACAGAATTGTTTAGATTGGAAAAGATCTCCAAGATCATCAAGTCCAACTGTTAACCCAGCACTCCCAAGCCCACCACTGAACAATGTCCCTTAACACCACATCTGCACGTTTTAGCCTTAAGGATATACGTTCAAAATGTGGTTTACTTTGTAAAAGCAAAGAGGTTTCTTGTTTTCTGTATGGTCAATTTGCAGGGCTGGGAAGTAACTGATATTGGTGGCCATTAAAAATATAAAGAATTGAAGTGTATGGAGACCCTGGTTAACAACTAACATTGTAACTTTTAAGTTCATAAAATAAAATGCAAGAAGCAGATGTTAAAGATTTATTAAAAGCTGAGGATATATCTATAAAATCCACCACATCACATTATGCAACTTCAAATAGGTAAGAAAAATAATCCCTCTGTGCCTACGTTTAAAAAGGTAAAAAGAAATGTTGGTTTCTGTTTCAGAGTATCTAGAAGGAATGCAAAAATCTTTAAATGTTCAGATTTACAGTGTGTGAAATGAGGAAGTTCTAGTGATATTCCCAAATTTCAGCTATTTAACCTATTGTTGTACCCTTCCAAGATTGTTCCTTGAGTGCTGTTTTAGATCTCCTTCAGAAAAAATATTTTATACTGTCTTAGGCTGAAGAACTGTGATCACTTCAGCCTTAATCGCTCCTGTAATTTACTTGGGTGAAATGCCTGTCATCCTTCTAGGACAATCGCCAGTTTTCCTACCTCATTGCTTTGGAGGAGCTCCCAGTATCTCCCAGCATGATTTGCATTTTATACCTCCCTTTGTGTCAGTCTTCAAACTAAACTGACTCCGGTAATGTCATTTTTTATTTACATTGAAGGAAAGATTAAAATTGACCAGTGGGATTAAAACACCTAGAAATTTGGTCACAAACTCAACCAAATTTCAATGTTTGTAACTTTCAGCTTCTCTAGTTTTTAATATGGGGAGCCAATGTCTTTACGCATTGTGCACGTTATGCAATGGGTTACTGATGGAAACTGACTGTGAATATTTTGTCATCAAAAGCTGCCCAAATCAGGCCTTACCAATTCAAAATACTCGCATCTTTATTGGATGCTCCCAAGGATTTACACTTTTATTGAAGTCAGTGCAAGAATAAGGCCTTTTTAGTATGTCCTTACGGTAACGGATGCAGTTACCACATTGTCTATAAAATTATTATTGCCTATAAAATCCCCTGTTGTCAACAGTACCTATCCAGAAGCCACACTGAACTGATAACTGCTGATGGGGGAGAGACATGGATCCAGAGCCAGCTCTAGTCTGGTTGAGGTGGGGAGCAGGATTTTGCACCACGATAGTAGCCCCTGTGCTGGAGGCACAGTGAGTAACCACCACAGACCACAGAGGCAAGCACAACCTCTCCTTCATGGTCCCCAGAGATGCTTTAGGAGATATCACTTTTCTCTGGAGATCTTTTTCTAAGCCCCATTGCCATCCAGTACACCCCAGGCTGAACATGGATGATATTGAACCACTGCTGAAAATTATTTAACTGACAGTGTGCCCAGTACCACTCCAGATACTACTCTAGCTTGGCTGGCTTTTCAGCATTTCCTTTCTCTTCACAGATTTTCCAGTCTTGCTAAAACCAGCTCCACAGGTTGTGGCAATAGCTTCAAGGGGTTGTGTAAACAGCAGCATTGCCAGGTCATCTGCGCTTCTGCTCAGCCGGTGGCAACGCTGGCGTCTCTGCTCCCTGCAATCTGTCATCCTAAAGTAGACAGATGTTGACAGCTGTCCTTACGCCCAGTGCTACCTCTGCTGTTAAACTACTGTGCTCTTCCAGCCAGGATTTATCTAAGCCAGGTAGCTTCTTATTTCAAAGGTAGTGACCCTATTTCCATGGCAAGCAGATTGGGGTTTTGTTTCTCCTGATATCTGGAATGACATCATTTCCAGAAGGTGTACTGGGCTGCTCTGTGATATTTTAGGATTTTATTATTATTATTATTATTCTGTACACAGCTGGACTATGAAGACTTTTATTTTTATGACTGAATGTAATTTTGATATTAGCGATGGAAAGATGGTTCTGTCAATCCTGTTTTGTTTTGGGGAAAAGAAAACAGAAAGGACTTATCTTTTGGATCATTTGGTAGGCTCAACCTTAGAGACATAAAAAGCAACTGCAATAGCATGGGCCATGTGTCTGACTGGGAATGACTTCACTACTATGAAAATATCTCTGTAGATGTTAAACAATGTCTTATGAACTTCTAACACAAGGATGAGTAAAGCTTAGAAAGGAGAAGGTAGAGCTGATGCAGAGGAAAAAAGATAAAATTACAATCTGATGGCAATTAAGATGTGTATCTTTCTTTTTACAGACATTAATTGCTAGAAGCATCTTTTGGTTTTGTTAAAAGCAATAAAGAACCCAAGAGAAGCATCCTATTGCCCTTGCTTGAATTATTAACTAGCAAGAGTAATCAAAATCACAAAATAAATTTGACTCTCTCCATTAAAAGCATAGCAGTGTGGTTCACAGTGGCAGACCATGGCCACATCTGACATCTCTAAGGGAAAAAAAAAGGGGGGCAAATTCAAGCAGCTGTTTTTTTGTGGCATATGCTTGGAGAGAGCAGAGGTGAACCCTTGATGGGGAGTAGCCCCAAGCTGCGCTGGGGCACAAGCCTGCCCCTTAGGGAACATCCCCACAGGGTTCCTTATGTAGTAAGTGATGGCACGTTTATCTACCAGCCTCTGAGACTGGAAAGTGCTCTACAGTTTGCGTCTAGTGCATAAAAAAAGTGCCCCACTCACTTAACATTAAATGGTTTCCTTGTTTGGAGTTATAATGTCAATTATTGCTTATGTGCCTCTGATATTTGTGAAATCAGCCAACATGGCCACTGGAGACTGGGGAATTTCACCGTTGCTCCTCCTGGGAGGAGGCTGGGAGCATGGTCCAGAGCTAGCTCTTTGATCTATGGAAGTGGTGGTACCCACAGTGATGGGCACCAGCCTGGACTTGGGGAAGCATCCTCCTCCTTTGAGGTTAGGGAGCTGTCTAAGCACTAACTGGCCCTGGCTCCCGTGCCCTTAATTTGTTTAAATGAAGAGACTCCTGTGAGTGCTATAAACCTGCAGTTTACTGAGAAATCAAGTGGGTTGTGATAGGAAGCCAATTTAGTCCACAAAATGCAAAAGCTGTGATAAGGAAGAACAAAGGACAAAAGGAAAAAAGGCAGAAATCATGGCTAACAATTACATGACTAACCCACTCAGTCCTCTGCAACGATTAAACATTAAACTCCCACAAGCTAAGTAAACACAAAAAAATACCCTCTGAATTCCCCCAGGGCTTTGTAGCAAGGTCTGAACTTGAGGCTGAGTGCAGCCGCATCCTCCACTGAGCTCCCCTCTGCCCTGGAGGTGCTGTCTTTAATGGGGTGTCTGTAACGGGGTGTCTGTAACTGAGGGTGTCTGTCTGTAACGCGGTGTCTGTAACCGAGGGTGTTTGTAAGAGGGTGTCCATAACGGGATGTCTGTAACAGGGTGTGTGTCTCTAACAGGGTGTCTGTAACTGAGGGTGTCTGTAACAGGGTGTCTTTAATGGGGCGTCCGTATTGGGGTGTCTGTAGTGGAGGGTGGCTGTAACAGGGTGTCTGTAATGAGGGGGGTCTGTAAGAGGAATGTGTCTGGCCAAGCTGGCCTTACCTTGTGGTGCCAAGGACACTGTATGTATAGTTCCCATACGATCCCTATAGATGCAGCATGGAGTCAGAGGCTCTGTCCTTATCTGCACGGATTCTAGCCCAAAGAGGCCAAATAGTACTTCTTTTTTTTTTCCCTACAAAAGAATAATTTGGGTTTACCTTTCCTTACCTATTGTAACCCCAGTGGGTTGTCTTCCTTTAGCTTCATTTTACTCGTCAGGCAGATCCCAAGCACATGCAGATTGCCTGTAGCCTGAAATTTGGCTTTCTCTACTTATCGCCTCCCCTGTTTGCCAGGCCAACTTTAATTATTCCGACGAGCTTCAAAAAGCAAAGAGAGATTTAAAATCATCCCAGATTACAAAGCAAGGAACTGAATTTACTTTTCCAGAGCAGCCTTGCCAAAACAAAGACCGCAAAAGTTGTTCTCTCATCATAGGTAGACTCAACCACCGCTGTATCAAAGACCGGAGCAGCCGGCTTCCCACGCGGCTCCCGTCCCGGCTCCAGCTCCTGTCCCCGCAGAAACCCAGCTTCCCTCGGGAATGCAGGGCAAGCACGCACAGGCATGCCAGAGCGAGCAGCACGCAAACAAATCTTCCTTTCCAGGGTCCCACAATGCGCTTGCTTAACAAACAGCTTGGCTTCCCACCTCCGCTTTGGTCTGCCGCCTGGGTTTGTGTTGCAGGCTGTAAATGGGGTCAGCAGAAGTTGCTGAGATTGTGAATCAGTCTTTTCCTGTGGACAGCAGTGAGTCACTGCAAGGAGGGTTGAGGATGGATTACCAGCAGGGATCTGAGGTGGTGGTATCCCAAAGGTAGATGTCTGGGGGCAGCTGGAGAAAGGGGATTTAAAGTCCCCAGTTGCTGACAATGAAGATTATCCCATGTAGGGTAATTAAACAAAAATTCCCTGGCTGCACGCTTGTTCCCAAATACTTTGTCAAGTCACCACCATAAATCCAGATACCCAAAAGGTCAGACATGCAAAAAGGATTTCTGTTTGCAAAATCTGAAAACTTTCCACTCCTGAAGCTCACCTCTGAACACCGTTGCTGGGATAGGAATGAGGCATCCAAAATCAAAATTAGAAGTATGTGATCATAAATGTTTATTTCTTCAACGCTGTGGCCCAACCCATGTGGCACTTCCAGTCTATCCTTGGATGATATAAATGGGGCTGTAGCATAATAGGACTGTTCCTTGGAACTAAAGGGAAGGCCATGCAACTACAACTGGTTAAGTTATCATGTCTGATAAATTAATTCAGCTACATGAAAGGCTAGATTAAAATATCTTTTTTTTTTTTAATTATTATTTTTTTAATGTTTGCAATAGGCTATGGGCCTGTTTGCAGCCGGGGAATATGATCCAGTGAGTGAGAAATGGCACATTAAGCCCAACTGCTTCAACAAATTTGTGTGCAAATAACAGTGGTGGATTAAAGACTTAGCTTTAAGGAATGAAAATGTAGGGCTCTAAGGGAGTTAGAGAGCTAAACAGAGGAAAAGCAAATGGAAATGGTAAAATAGGAGAGGAATGGAAGAGAACAGGGAGAAGTAAAAAAAAAAAAAGAAAAGAACATTGCGGAGCAGACATAAAACCAGAGGATATTACCAGGAAGAAAACAAAACCAAATGAAGGTTGTCCCCTTTCAGATGGTGATGGTGAAAAAACCTTACTGGAACCTAAAGCAGTCACTTCTGTTCAGCTCCCCTGGAGAGCCTTGTAAAACCAGCACGACGTACCCAAAGATACGGAAAACAGCGAGTACCGCTGCTGTGTAATTTGTTTTCTTTCATTTGATGGAGGTCATGACTTTGATATTTTCCACCAGACTGGCCAGATTTGGGTGTCGGGCTCTTTGTTTGTTTACAAACAGAGAAATGTCTCCAACATCTGTCTGCATTCTTCTAGCAGCTACCTCATGGTTCTTGCAACTTCTCACCCTTGCCCACGGGCCTTTCTTGGAAGGTTAGTTTAGCTGGTGCTCATTCAAACACCCTTTAGCTGAACTCACTTAACACAACACCAAAATGACAGCATTGCAATGGATCAAAACCACCTTAGCCTTGATGTAATGTTTTGCTAATTTTAACAAACTGGTTGAGTGGTAGGAACTGATGGGGATGGTGAAGAGCCATGCCATAGTCAGATACTTCTGACACAGACATAGTCAGATATTTCTGGAAACATCTAGATTTCTAGAAATACAGATGAAATCATAACAAGATCAGAGAGCAGCTGTGCAGAGAAGAGGCAACTCATTTTTCACCTCCATCGTAAGGCCAGAATGAGTCCAACACCAGTTGGAGAAGTGATGTGGTCGCTTGGCTTTACAGCAGCTAGAGCAGAAACCTGTGAAATGGCCACAGGCTGGGGCCGGGGATTAACAGGTCTCTTGAGACACTGGAGCAGCTCCTGGCTCATCCCTGTGTGCATCCTGCAGCAGGTTCAACCTGCAGCTCACCTCCTGGGGCATCCCTTGGGGGTTACCTGGTGCCACTGCAGGAAACAGAAACAATTTGGGAAATACATGGAAACCACAAGGTCAAAGCCTCAAGTGGAAATTTTGCAAAGAAACAAGCTGTTCTCTGCACAGCAAAGAAATCACCTTATGGCTTTGTGTCTCACCCTTATCCCCACACTGTGAGGCTCCCAGATCCTTCCCATGTCCTCCCAGCCAACCCCTGGGGCAGGCCAGGGCTGTGGGCAGCTACCCAGCAGGGAGGACTGCAGGCAAGGACCACGTGTCCTCTCCACCAGCATCCCAACACGTGTCTCTCCTCCCTACCCTCTGCCAATTTTTAGCATACTGGCAGGTATTTCATTATCTTCAGAATTTCTTAGGCTCTTGCAAATTTGATTTTAATTAGCCAGCGGGTTCCGAATTCTGACAAAATGTATTTTAGCCTGAATTCTGCTTTAAAATTGGCTTCTGTGTAAGAACACACAAAAAATGATGCGTGTGAACTCAAGAGCTTACTACCTATACATTTTTTCTACTAATAGCTACCCCTAAATGTTTTACACTTCCTACAACATGTCAGTGTTATAATTGTACAACTAATTGAACAGGGGGTTTATTGAGCTGTCTCTGGGAACAGTTTATGCTTAACTACTCAGCCAACTGTTAACTGCTAAAGCTTTTACAGAAACGATTTGCCCTAAATTTCCTTTCAAAATTGTGATTTAGTGGAAGCACACTGCCATTTTTTTAGGAATTAAAAAAAACCAAACAAAAACCCAAACAACTTTATGCTGTAGAAATGTGCACATTGCCTTTGGCAGACTGTTTTTCTGACCTCAGAATTACTATGAAAGATCTATTTTAAATACTGAGAATCTCGAGAGTGAATGTATTTACAGGAACGAAAGCCTGACCAGAATGATAAATGAGTTGGGCTTAATCAGAAATAAACAGTGACCTATTCATAGCTGTTTCAGAAAAGGAAGAATTTTGCAGATGTTGTTAGTTCAAGTTATATAAAAGGACAGTTTATAATGAGCAAAATGTGTGTACTAAAGTCAAGGGAAGTCTTCACAGACACATGTTTTTCCCATAGCTATGTGACTTTATTCCCCAGTGGTGTGGCTTCGTTTTGATACATGATGCTTTTCATCTCTGACCATTGCACCATCCCCTCGGTGGTGGGACTGCTGGAGAGCACTGGGAGATCTTGGCGAGACACAGGAAACTGAAGTTTATGCTTTAATCCCTGAAGACATCCCAATTCATGTTCACAGGAGGGCTGCCCAGTGCCAAGCAAAACCTGACCCAGGAACCTGTGTGAGGGTTGGCATGGGGGCGACTGCGGCACCACTCAGATTTTAGGCAAGGTCAAGTATTATTCTGATGTATCCATCAGTGTCCCCATGGTGCCCGTTCCCTGTGTGTGGGAAACCCTTGCTCAGAAGGCAACTCCCATAAGCAAGGCTTTGCCTGTCTGGAAATGCAATTTTGAGAACCCTGTGCCTCGAGTCCAGCAGGAGCAAAGAACTTGTCTAGAGTTGGAGCCCATTTTTCTCCCATCTCAAGTGATGGGAGAGTCAGGAAAAGGGCTGCAATTTAACCAGCAGTGGAGCTGGGGTAGGGCCAAGACGAGCTTTTAAAGCATTCATGAATTAACACTGAATGTCATTTGAAAACCCTGATTATAGGGTGTCTGCACTGAAGCCCAGAACACCAGAACATGTTTACTGGCTTGGAGCCCGATGCACTCTCCATTAAACCACATTTCATTTATTCTAAATAAATAATCTGCATCCTTTATGGCACTGTAATATATCTCAGGTAGCTTCTCTACTGTTATTAAAGTAGAAGAGGGAAAAGAGATTGATAGCTGATGTTTCATGCGTTGAAAGGCAGAATTAATTATAACCCAAGTAGTGGATGGCACTGCTGCATCAGCTCTGGCCTGAGCCTGCCTCTCCATATATCACCTTGTTGCACAATATTTCAGCCATAACACAGATGTGTTGGGATAGAGTCATCCTGGGAAGAACAATTTATATTCAGTATGTGGATCTTGTGGCATTAAACAAGATCCCTTGCTCTGGAACAGGCTGTATTATGTCCCATCTGAAGGCAGCAGGGTTGCATGGGTGGCTTCAGAAGTGATACCTGCAGGGACCAGAGGCTGCCAGGTGTCGTGCACTGAAATTCAAAGTGTAGAAGTGGGGTAAGAAGAAGGGCCATAGGCTGGTAGAACAGCAAGGGCACAGAGAAGGGTGGAAGCTCATCAGCTTTTACCAAAACAGTTGTACAAGTGATCTAGACTAGGATCATTCCTGGGTTTTGTAAAGTTAGAGCCCTCCTGGAAAATGTTTTTGACTCAAAATGAAATTAGGAAACATGTGGAACTGCGGGAAAGCTGAGACACAAACACCCCCAAACTTTCTCTTCCTGTAATCTAGAGCCAGGTTTTTTCATCTGAGCCCATGCCTTGATACAGAGGAAATTGCCAATTTTCAGCAAGAAACTATGGGTAATGGAAACAGGCTGTTGATTGAATTTACCCTTCAAATGAGCGTGACATGAGGAGAGGCTGTAGTTGCTCATTTTCACTCTATGACAAACACGATTAGTGGGCTAAACTGATCGCTCCCTCTTCACCAACCCCACTGGGTGCTAAAATCAGTTCTTCCAGCGAGGAAAAACTTGGACTGACTGACTCAAGGAGGTGGAAGGAGATGAGTATGTGTCGCACGGCTTGGAACGGATAGTAGCCGTGCTTCGGCACCTACACGCAAATGAGGCTCCATATTGGAAAAATTTATCTAATTTAGTAGTAATTTAATATTCTCAGATGACTTCTGGCCAAGTATTTGGTTTGGCAAAATAGCTGCAATCTCATTGCTTTGAACTTTTAGCAAACAGGCAGTTTTATTTCAAATGAGGAAGGGGTAGCTCTAGGCACTTTGCTTTCCTGCCACGAAGCAGACAGGGTGTAATCTATACCTGAAATCTGAGTTTTGCAGACAAGGTGAACAGAAACATGTTTGACTTCTGAGTAACTATTCAAAAGTCCTGACACAGATACACACGGAGGAACCACAGACGATGTCTCTTAAGTAGATTTTTGCAAAAGCTACGCAAGCGATACACAGGTCTTCACAGGAACTTGGTATTTTGCTGGGGAGCATAATCTTTTCTAATACTGTAAATTTTAATAAGCCCTTTCTTGTCTGGTGGTTAGACCACAGGTCTACAAGTCATAACACAGACATACTGTTCCTGCTCTTGGTTAGCCTTGTGTCTCACCTCAAGCAAGACACATACATTGTTACATTTCTCTGAACCTTCAGATCTAAAGCTATAAAATATTTGCCCATTTCTATTGCTCAACTGAAACAACATTTGCAGAGCGCTTCAGGTTGTCAGAGGTGAGACATTATTTATTAGTGTAATTTCTGATTTCAGTTACACCCACGCAACCTACTTGTTCACGTGGAACAGCATCATTTCTCTAACTTCCTTTCTGTGCAAAGGCTTAGTGTTATGTATGTTAGGAAGTATGATTAAGGAAAGAAGTATGCTGAGTTTAGAAGGTTTTTTTTAGCTATACCTGCTTAGCACATGCTTTTCCTTTCAACAGAAGTAATTTTACTTTTTTTCTAAGATGAAACCCTTGCTTCAGTGCATTGCATTCCTGAGATAACTGATTACATGAGGGCTTGACTCCATGTGCCACCACCATTTTCTTTGAAGTACTAAGCACCTCCTTTTGACACCAATGTCAAAAATTAAGGGAATCAAATACAATTCTTCTGGAGCCTGTAGATGCTCAGGCATTCCCTATAGAAAGCACTGGCATTGACGTAGAAAATATTTTATTTACAGAGTCTGTGCTTATGGACCCTCAAACTCACTGTGACCCTTGAAATGCTCTGCAGCACCTAAGGAGAGCCAAGCGAGTTAATGGTCATATGCAGATCTGAGGATCCATGGGCAAAGGCTGGAGAAGTAAGTCTAGCGAAAAACTATGTCAGTAATCTGTTGAATCAGCTCTTTAAACAAACTGCTGGATGTCGATGTAGGGTTTTGAAGCCTTATGTGCTGACAGGCCCTTGTGTTTACCTACTTATGGCAAAGGCATTATATTTGTCATCATCCAAACAGCAATAACTGGAGACGGCATTTTTGTCATGGATTCAAGAGATGTTGCAACAAGCCTGATGTTTTTTTGCTACGTGTCTACCACCACATTTTAAAAGTCATGGATTATTTCTATTTTTTTTTAAATGTATATGTTTTATCAGAATCCAAGCTCTTTTATGTGAATTTGCTTGCCACAGATACCACGTCAGTGTTTAAACATAGCAAGAATAACTGCGGTAGAGCTCATCCTTTTCCAAATGCCTTTTGCAAGAGGATTGTGTCACTCCGGATTTTGGGTGAGCTGATCAGGACCCATCTGTGTGTCTGACTCTCTGAAGAGGCAATGAATAAAATTCAGGCAAAAATCTGTAATGTGTATGGGAAAACCGACTGCTCAGTATTGTTTGTGTCAACTGGTAACTGCAATTGAGGTTGGGAGACCTGAGGCCCTGGTTATATGCTGCTTTATTCAGATATAAACAGAGATAACATTCTCCAAGGTGTTTCAGCAGGAGTGAAAATACTGAGTCCCATACCAAGGTTTGCACAACGCATGTCATTTCCCTACCAGTGTTGCTATTAGTTCCAATTCATGGGATGCTGCAGTTTTCACCCAGGTTCACGGATTCTTCAAAATTGCTACAAACAGGTTAAAGAAGAATGTGTTTCTGTGAAAAGTAAAGAGATTACCTGGTAGGGATGGCCATCCCTGACCGCAGTGCTGGGAAACACGTTGGAGAGGACCAGGGGAATGCTTTCTCTGTTGACTCAAAAGAGAGATGGACGTTCCAAGCCCAGACACCTCGCCGGTGCTCCCAGTGCTCGTACTACACACAGACTTGGTCCTGCAAATGCAAGTTATGAAATATTTGGGTGAGAAGGAAGATAAATTTTGGTTCAAAACATATTTTCTCTATGCTGCTTTCTTTGGTGTTTGGTTCTGAAGGCACTCTTTGAACTACTCCTGTGCCAGCTCAGCCCTGTAAGCACAACGTCAGTCTCAGTGAGGGTTGAGACTGAGCCTGGTAAGTACCAGCAGCTTTGGAAACCCCCAACCAGCAGCAGGCTGGCGGCACAGCCTCTGTGCTGCAAAAATACCCTATTCACCACCATCACCAATATTATTAATCGGCGCACGGTTTGCTCAGACAGGAAATTGTTACTGACCACTTTAATTTTACTAAACAAATGAAACCACCCCATTACTCATTCAAATCTAATAAACCACAGAACACAGAGGAGGAAGTGAGCACTTTAGAATGGCTTGGAGAAAAGTTCTCACTTTGTTTTGCCATTTAATTAAAGCCAGGCTCTTTACAGGAAAGGGAATAATTAAATGGTAACAACATGTGTACTATGATAATCTCCATCGGCATCTCAACATGCAACTTGCTACCAAAGGCAGAAGGACTTTTTGTGCTGTTCTTTGTATTCCCAGAGCATTCTCTGCTCCTCAGGAAGAAAAGAATTAAAAAATACATTTAGTACCAGAATGGGTCTCTTCTGTCATGCCCTGTTGGGTGGTAATGGGGCCAGTTAGAAAGGGGCCAATGAAATAAATATCCTGACACTTCACACTTGCAAATGTTCAGAAAGAGACCTCCTGAAGATAGACCCTTCAACACACCTGACAAACAGCTGTTTTATCATTGCCTTGGCATTTCCTGATCATTGAGTGTTTAAAATATCAATGAAATATTGCATTTCTAATATTTGCAGCTCTAGCACTAGTTCAATATGTGATATGATTTGTATGCTTATGTAAATATTGTCCTTGCAGTCAGAAGGCAGAGCAAGCATGAATGTACTTGTAGCACAGAGAGTGATTGCGCTAATTGCCTTTTTTCTCAACATCAAATTACTACTTTAAATGAAGGTAATTTCAAAAAGAAGCAGAAATGCCATTTTCTCTATGGGAATTCTTACTCCAGTATAAATGATGAAGCTTCATGTTTAACTGCTTCTACCTGAAAGAAGTGTTCATAAGTGTGAATTATTCCTTTGTGGTGTTTTGGCTCCTAAAAGATGATTAAAGAAGAAAATTACTGGTACCAGATAATCTCAATAATAAGGGCAAATATCACAAAGAAACTAACAGGCAACATGTTTTTGTAGCACTGCAAACACATGAAGGTTTTTACAAGTATATACGAGTTTGTTCCTGTCTGTACAACATGTGTTTGGCTCCTTCACATTCAAGAGAATGGACACAGTTTACTGGAAGGTCCTTGCCAATTTGGAGCCGGTGTCTCACCTGGTTTGCTGTAGACAATCTAGTGTAATCTTACTCCAATGCACGCAGGAGGAAAGTTAACTGGAAGATGGATTAATTGTATTGTGTATTAAATGATCACAGAATCATAGAATGGTTTGGGTTGGAAGGGACCTGAAAGATCATCTCGTTCCAACCCCCCTGCCATGGGCAGGGACACCTCCCACTAGACCAGGCTGTTAAAATCCCCATCCAACCTGGCCTTGAACACTTCCAGGGATGGGGTATCCACAGCTTCTCTGAGCAACCTGTTCCAGCGTTTCACCAGACTCACAGTGAAAACCTTCTTCCTGATACCTAATCTCAATCTACCATCTTTAAATTTAAATCCATTACCCCTTGATCTATCTATCACTCCATGCCTTTGCAAATTGTCCCTCGACAGCTCTCTTATAGGCCTCATTTAAGTACTGAAAGGCTGCAATAAGGTCTCCTGGAAGCCTTCTCTTCTCCAGACTGAGCAACTCCAACTTTCTCAGCCTGTCCTCACAGCAGAGGTGCTCCAACTCCCTGATTATCTTTGTGGCCCTTCTCTGGACTCACTCCAACAGGTCCATGTCCTTGCTTGTAGTAGTCCAGGTGGGGGCTCACCAGAGTGGAGTAGAGGGGCAGAACCACCTCACTCAGCATTCTGGCCACACTTCTTTTGATGCAGCCCAGGATACAGTTGGCTTTGTGGGCTGAGAGTGCACATTGTCAGCTCATGTTGAGCTCCTCGTCAACCAACACCCCCAAGTCCTTCTCCATGAGGCTGCTCTCAACCCACTCACTGGCCAGCTTGTATTTGCACTTGGGATTGTCCTGACCCAGATGCAGGACCTTACATTTGGCCTTGTTGAACTTCATGAGGTTTGCACAGACCTACCTCTCAAGCTTGCCAAGGTCCCTCTGGATGGCACTGACTGCACCAAGAAGCCTGCGCACTCAGTAAAATCCCCTTTCAGTCACCACCAGAATGAGCCGGTGTCTGACAAGAGAAATCATTTTTATTACCACTCATCGGTCTCATGCATGGACTGTGTTATCTGCATAGCCCTGGCATGGAGCTGGCTCCTCTTCCCTTCCCCATCACAGATACACTGCAAAATGGGATGCAATCTGCTCTACTTCTCATGCTTCAAAACATTCTCCCTACTACTTTATTTAGTCTTACTTAATCTGTTTTGCTATTTGGAAGGAGTTACAGATTCAACATCCTAGAAAACAGCTGTCACTTTTACAGGAAAAAAAGTATGTGATTCATAATTTTCCAGAAATATGTGCATTACAGATGTAGCATATTGGCACTTTCTGAAAAAACATGCTAAGTCTTGAAGCTTGTACCATATTGTTTCTGTTTCTCTGTTCTACGTACCTGTTCAAACACAACAGCACATCTCACAGCTCACAAGGAAAAAATCTTTGTGGTCTCTCGAGCCATCACAATTCTCCAGCTGAAAGGAAAGTGGTTGGACCTTGTGAAGAAAATGATTCAAAATGATGCCATTTTGTAATGGGATTTTTCCAGTGGCACAGAGGACTGTGGAAGATCCAAGGAGATGGAGGCTCAGGAGCTGTGGGACAGACCTTTTTGATAAGCCAGAACACGCAGAAGAAATTCATAATGCAATTCTGATGCAGTGTTTACTTTTAGTAATCACTTTCTGCTTGTTTTTTTTTCTTTCGTTTTTTAACAGCAGCATCCTCAGCTTGCTTCCTCAGGAGCCATGGGGTGAAATGCTGGGATGAAACCAGACTGGCATGACAAGGGTCCTGAGGGAGGTTAGCAAGAAATGTAACGGAAAGGTGTAGTGAGCAAGATGACTCTCAGCTCCACCTTCCTTCTTGTTTTGAAAGGTGAACTTGCACATGTTGTACAGAGAGGAAAAAATGTCCTGGATACTTGAAGAAATATTAATAATTAAATGCAGTGTGTGTTTCATAAGATTCCAGTGAACACACTCAGTCTCAGAAGGACTAGCTGGATGATGCTATTGAATAATGCACCTCCAGAAAGTCAAACAATTATTTATGAAGGGCACGTAAGGATGACAGTAGTCTGTCCACTAAGCTAAAAATGTCTTTCTTTCTGTCTTCTACTTTTACAGGGTACCTTATATCCCAAGGTGTAGCACCAAAGCTATTTTATACATGCAGCAGGGAAGTAAAACCTTTGCAGTTCAGAGGTCATTTCTGACACCCTTCTTCTGACCCAAATCTAACCAGGACTTCAAAGCACTTTGTAACGATGAGACACAAAAAGCAATAATCTGAGTTTCAAGGAATAACCTCCAATGTTTCCTATTTCTGTTCTGCAAGTGATTCTTCCACCTCAGTGCACAGTGATGCTTGGCAGGACCCCACCAGCCGAGGCACTGGGAAGAAGTCAATCTCCTGTGATTCTGTGGGCCATGGTTTAGTGGTGGACTTGGCAGTGCTGGGTTAATGGTTGGACTCGATGATCTTAAAGGTCTCTTCCAATCTAAATGATTCTATGATTCCTGCAAGCTCTCCAGCTGCAAGAGTGCTTAAGCAGCCACCCATCCAGCTCGATGCCACCCTGACACCCTGCGTTCCTATGCACAGTTATTAAGACAGTGGTATTTCCTGCTCTCAAACTGCACATTCCTATTGCTTCCTCTGAAAGAACAACTTTGTCATAAGTAAATAGCAGCCTTCAAAGGGAGATTCCATGGCAGTGCTATTTAACCTGCCTCACTGGAGCTCTGGAAGTCCCCGAGCACTCAGAGCCACCAAAGCAGTTTCTCACTGTTTTTTCCCCTACAGATCTGCTCCCAGTTGTGCTTCCAGCAAAGAGAAATGGGGGGGGGGGGGGGGGCAACCCCCGCAGGCCCCAGTGTTCCCCGGGCCCGCTGTTTTTACCCCGCCTGGGGGCGGGGGCGGGGGGGGGG
>JANIJG010006307.1:0-26472 GCA_024611175.1 Megaceryle torquata | reverse complement strand
TCTCGCCGCTGTCCCCCCCGTGCCCCTCTCCGCACGGTCCTCGCACAGAGAGGGGGGGGGGGGGGGGGGGGGGGGGGGAACCCCAGCCAGGGCTAGTTGTCTCCTGTGCCTAGTGTTTTACCACGCCTGGGTGCAGGGACTGGGCTGGGGGAGGCTTTAGGAATACAAGTTCTCTGTGAAGCCTCCCCAGTAGCACAGGTAGTCATGTACCAACAAAAAACCCCCCTCATTATGCAAGTGCTGAGGGTCCTCTTCCTCTCCACCACCCCCTGCCGACCCTCCAGCAGTTATAAGAAGTGATGAAATTAGCCTTGTTAAACAAAAAAGCCCCACCAAGCCCCCAACTTTCAGAGCATTTTTTGAACCCTTTCCAGTGTACCTCATCCTTCATGTTTGCTTAAACAATTGTTTAAACAGTTTGTGTTTGCTTAAGCAACTAGATTTAGATCCTGGATCAGTAAATAAACCTGTAACTCTGCATTTTCCTACAGTAACTTCTGCCCAGATTCTTGCAAAATAAAACAGGTAGGGAAAAATGCCATGTATGCAACAAAAAGTGGTGTCTTTAATGAAAATATTCAGAAATTATAGATCTAGTTTGAAGTAGACACACACACACAGAGCCACTCATGGCTGCTTAGCTCCAGGATTTAGGTTTAGGAGCGTCTCTCTAAGCAAAATTATGTCCAAACAAAAATGTCAGGGTAGGTGATAAAAAAAGGAATCCAGAAAGTCTGTAGGTTAGATTATACTGAGCTTTGGCTGGAGTTTCTGGATTGAGGAGCACTGTCTCCTCTGGCTGAGACATGACATAGCAGAGCTGGTAATTTTTCATCTGTTCTGGAATGTAATTTTGCAATAAATATGGATTCTAACTACTAGGTGCAAAGGAATTTTTTAAAAATAAACATTTACCTGTGTTCAGAGCAGGTAAAATTTTGGAAGGAAGGTGCCCCCCTGCCCAGGAGAGAGGTACTGATGGGAGCTGGGCTGCACACAGACCTGGTACTGGCACTGCAAATCCTTCCATCTGAAAACAGAGGTCGGTAAGGTTTAAATCACAAACACACAGTAAAACTTACTTGAAATGAGTCCATATAAACGAAGGGATTGAAAAACAGCTATGCATCTCTCTGTCCTATTTCCCTTTCCAGGAAGGAACATCTCTTGGGTAATCTAAAAACAAAACAAAGTAGCAGAAAACTTTATTTAACCTCAAGCAAATTTCCTATCCGGTCTAAATTTAGATGCTTAGATTTTGGTTGGTGTATGTGCCTCCCAGTGTACTGCCTTTCAGAGGGATGTTTGCCATTTGCCTGAAGCAACCGTTGTAGAACTCCAGTTAAAACTGGCTGATTTAATTTCACATCTTAGCATGAATTTTTAACGTGAAATGTCACTTTGCGTTTGGAGAAGGCGGTGCTGGAGTGGCAGCAGGAGTCTGGTAGAGCTGATCAGTGAATTTTGCTCGCTGGAAAAGCCCAACCACCCACATAGTGAACAGCTGCTGGGAACTGACTTCCAGTGACTTCTCAAAGAGCAGGTGAGGGAGAGAGCGAGAGGATAAAAACATTATCATGAAAGCTTCTCCATGCTTATTTTGAAACAGACAGTCATTAATTCAAGGAAGATCAAGTCAGGGACCAGCCCAAAACACTTAGATTATTTTTCCATGAGTCAAGAGTTATACTCAAAACAAAAATTAGCCTACAAACACCAAGGCCATGCTGGTGCACTAAGCATTTCCCAGCACAGGTCACTGCTGCCAGCCTCTTGCTACAGGAAAAAAAAAAAAAAGACCTGACAAATGGTTTGGAAAGTTTTAAAAAATTTATTCATTCTGTCTTTTTAAAACATTTTAGCCCAGAAATTATTTGTACTGCTGTCAGGTCAAAGTGTATAAATTCTGGAAGGACCATGAAAGAGTAACAAGTACATTTAGAAACTCTAAAATTGAGAGCAAGTACTTCTGGATGTAAAGATTTGGGGAAGTTGGACACCACAACAAAGTGCTTCTTCTCATACCTAATCGAGAATTGCATCTTCTTCAGGGCACAAGGCTTTCCAGGGTAAGGAGATAACCAGGTTAACCAACTGTCACTGAAACTATGACTAAGTAGTGTCTGTTTCTTACCTCAGTACAGTGATACTGCAGGAAGAGGAAAGGAAGAAATGCAATAATTTTAAAGCAATTGAATTTTAAAAAAATCTCAGCGACTTGTACAAGTGAAAAATAAGGCCTTTATTAAAGCACTGCTTGAAGAGAGTGTTAGAACTAACTCTGTCTTTGGTCTCATGCAAGTAAAGTGATTGAAAAGGAATGACAAATGCATCGACAGACTGACTAGAAAAAGTAATTTCAGGCCTCGTTCCTGCATCACATCTTCCCCCCAAGACCCACTGGATCTATCTACCACAGCCCTCTGCCCAGGCTCAATCCTGCTACACGGGGAACTTCTGCAGCTGCTTGGCTTTCCAGCCCTGCATCAAGGTCCCTGTTTTGTTACAAACTAAAATTTAAATGCTTGAAAACAAATAAAAAGCTTTGTGTGCTTGTAAATCCACAGGCTGCAGCTGTCTTTTTCTGTTGTGCTGGAAGGAACAGCACTTGACCCAGGCACATGTACCTTGATACTGGGCATCCCTCTCTTGCCAGATCAGTCTTTTTTTCTTGGTTTGTTTGTTTGTTCCTTCTTGTTTGTGGACAGAAAAAAAGAAATAAAATTAAATTGCATAAACCGCCCTTGTTAAATTGGACTTCTCCCTAAGTCCAATTAAACTGTACCCTCCCTGGAAGTGCCCAAGGTTGGAAGGGGCCCTGAGCAACCTGGTCTAGGGGGAAACGGCAGAGGGGGTTGGAACTAGATGATCTTTAATGTCCCTTCCAATCCAAACCATTCTATGATTCTGTGAACTGAGAGGTACATTTAAGATTTTTCTGTGCACACTAATGAACTGCAGTGGCCTGGGATGTAAATGAAAAAAAAAGCTGTACGACACGTTATGCCGGCACTTCAGCCTTCTGTAATCATTAACACTCTTTCCTAAGTCCATAGTTAATTCACTTTGATTTTTTTTATTGGTGTGAGAATGTAGGGCCCTGTCTGACTTGCCAGCCTATACAGCCTCTGTTAGATGAATGAGACTGTGCCAGATGCAAGTCAGGAGTGAAGATGATTTAAGATCATTTCCACTCTTTGCAGTAGCTTCTCTTTCTATCTTTGGCATTAACAAATAAACACAATTACAGGTAGGGCGAGAAGATGCAGCTGGTTACTAGGAGAAAACAAAGTGGTAAATAATTAAAACAATTTATTCTAGGAAGGAAAAAAGGCAAAAATTGCTTTACTGTAATAGTCACATTTTTCATCTGGTGACACCCAAATCTGGCAGAGATCTGTGAAAGCTGATTCAGGACTGGTTTTCAGAGTTAAGTGCAGGTGGTGTCAATGACTGAAAAAAAAAAAAGCTATGAATAATACATAACTAAACTTTTGTTGAGTAATTATTAATAGGAAACACGCGATTCGAGATAAAGAAATCTCTCAACTGGCAGAAGGTAGTAGAGATCACAGTAATGCTGAAATTATTAATCCACGGGGCTCAGACGGCACTCAGCAAAAAAGGAAATGTATTTTCCCTGCTATTTCCCCAAACAGTTGTGAGTAGAGCAAATCAACATCCACAGAAGGCAAAAGAAAAAAGTTTCTGGTTCTGATGCAACTTCCCATATGTTTTCAATCACAATTTTCCATATGCTGCCTCTTGCTGATGCATTTTAAAGCCATGTAAATGCTCTGATTGCAAAGAATATATTTATATATATGCAAAGGTTATATATATATATTTATGGGTCGGCTGAACACTGCTACTGCCACAGTTTCTGAAGGAAATGAGAAAAAAAAAAGAGTCATTTGCTTCTCTGAGTAGCTGTGCATTTGTGGGTCCTGGAAACACAGGTACTGTTTTGCAAAGGGATCCTTCCAAATGAGAAATGAGCCGTAGCTCCATCACATCTCCTCCCCCACGTTGTGAAAGGTCACGCTTGGCTGGGCCCCATTGTAGCTCAGCTCAGAAAGTGGTAAAGGAACTCAGACGTTGTTTTTCCCACCACATTAAACAAAACAAAACAAAACAAAATAAAACCAACAACACACACACACAAAATAAAACCCACAGAAAACAAGTAAAGAAAGAAAAAAGAACAATTGTGCACCACTTCCATTTTCTGAAGAGGAAATGATGATTTGTCTCAGCAATGCTATGGCCTGGGAATTCAGCAGCCTTTGGCAGTAAAGGAGTTAAACAGCAAGTTCATCTCAACTCTGGAAGAAAACATGTTGCTTGGATTGCTTCTTTCCAGGGTAAATAAGCATTAATGCCTCACAACACCTTTTCTCTTTGAGGTGCACTGTGTCTCTGGCTTGGCTGATTTTTATTGAATCCCACCTCAGGTCTCACACAAATAATATGCCACACCTAAAAGATGCAGCCACTCTGGAAAATCTCAACTTAAGAAAAACAAGTAAGAAATGCACCGAAACCCTCTGAAATTCAGTCTCCCAAGCAGACATGAATTCCAAGGCACAAATTAATTACATTATGTGGGCTCACTCATCCAGTGAGTTGTGGCGTAAACCCAGATGAGCATCCAGCAAATGGATTTTTCACTATGACCTTTTAAAATACTGAAACAGCAAGACTGGCACTGGAAAAGGCCCAGATCCTCTTTCTGTTTTGTTCTGAACCAGCCCCTCCAAAGATACCGCTGAATTGTACTCCTGGTCTCCTGTCCAAACACAAATCCATTCTGTCTCCTCAGCATGAAATCTGAAATAACAGCTGTGCTTTTGATGAGCCTCTCCCACATTTACTCTTTTCAAGGCAGAATGTGCACTCTTGTACCTCTGACAGTGGGTAAATGGCACGCATAAAGATAACCCAGACCCCTTGGATAGCATCACCTCTCCTCGTGTGGTTATTGCAACTAGACATAAGGGAAGTCGTATACACTGGCAGATTAAAATAATGAAAATGTGTTAAGAATACCCTAAAAGGGCCTTAGATCAGCCTCACCTAATTCAGCCCAATGAACAGCAGTTCCATGACACTACTTTTTTGTTTTGCCATATGACACCTGCCCATTTCCCTGCAGAGAATGGACCTGTCCTGGGCACAAATCAGGCTTGTTTAGGAAAAGAGGCTGGCTTGCTTCTAATGCCTGGTGCCTTAATCAATTCCCCACATAGTCACCAGTTATTAATGTCTTTTTTTTTCCTGAAGACCTCTGATTCAGAGCTCCAGAGCTGTCAATAATTCATAACTAGGGTCAGCTCACATTGCATGTCAAATAAACAAAATGCTACGTACATCTAAATCCTCTGAAAGAACCCCAAGTTGGAGGCAGCAGCAGAGCACCGAAGGTGAACACTTCTGATATTCATTTCCCTCTGTCCTTGTTCCCCAAGGGAGTAATGCAGAGGAATTGAATCTTCACACCTCAAATTGGTATGAAAGTACAATATGAATAAACATCTGCAATGTTCATGGGGCAAGACTGAGATGAGAACCATTGTAAACCTGACGGTGACATTAAGTATCTTGATTTGAAAAACGTGTTTAAACAGCATATTACAAGATGTAGTAAGAAACAAGAAGAAACCAGAACATGCAGACACCCCATTTTTGAAGGCTCTTCCTCTCTGAAACAGGGAGGTGATGACAAAAATGGTTCTTCAATTATTTATTATAAGGCTTTATTTATTGCTTATGCCAGAGGGCCCTGAATTAAGATTGCGTAGGAAGTTTTAATCATGTCATTTCATTGTTCAGTGGCCCCGACTCTGCCAGTCCAGTAGCATTCTTCCTTGTAATGCACTTCCTGTTCTTGCAGAGCATTTGCCTGTAGCCAGCTTTACAAAGAAAACTGTGTGAAAAACCTGTATTTTTCACTGTGTTAACAATGAACAAAACCCCAGCTCGCAGTAGCAATATATATACTGTTCTACACATTGTTCTTGTTCTGAAAAGGAAGAGGAACGGGGCCAGGCTCCTACAGAAATGAGACAGAAATGCCATTGAGATCTCATTTCCTGTGCAGGAGCTTGTGAGAGCTCCAGTTGCTGCAGTCCTACACTGGGCTTGAGTAGTTTCATGGTTTGTAAGATCTGCTACGTCCTCCCGAAATCACTCATTCAAGATGAAAAAGGCTAAAAATGGGCCTGCTTTGAACTAGTGAAAGAGCCCTGACAGCTTGAGAAGAGCAAGCTGAGGACAGTCCCTTTTGAAAGGGGAGCAGAGATCCCCTCACCTCTACGCCTGATGAAGAGTGGGAGGGAAGCCTCAGGAAGTCTCTGCAGCTAGAACAGCCTCAGCATGTCTGGTAATTAAGAGATCGTCCCTGACGTGTCCCACGATGGTCAACAGGCCCCTGGTCTCCTCGCCACAAGCAGCATAGCATATGCCCAGTTGGATGTCAAACCCTTCTGAAGTAACTGTTTAAAGTAGCGGCAGCCAAGCAGCAATAGGAAAATGTTAGATGCTGTTTGTGTGCTGGTTGCACACGCTGCCATTCAGACCCATTCATCAGACTCCAAAACCAGTGGGATGACTTCAAATGTTGTTGTTGTTGTTGTTTGTTAATTATAGTTTAGGGGCTCTGCTTGTTTAACTCTGTCTTTCTGACATCTCAGATACTTTTAGGGTGGTACACGTTGATTTAGCTGCTTCTAGGGTGTGGAGTTGTAAAACTATTCTTCCTCTCAACAAAAAAAAGTCATGGGACTTGTGTGAACATTTCAAGTTGGCAAGACTGTGCATATATTGGGTGTCTTTTATGGGAGAAGAGATCATTGATAGCTTCTACTTTCCTCCACCTGCTTGCATGGAGCATAGAAAGGCAGCCTCAATACCATGTAATTTTACACGGTTGCAAGAATATTAGTCAAATTACAAACACCAGCTGCACTGTAAAACCCATCTTCAAATCCAGAAGCTATCCCAGGAGAACAAAATGGATAATGTTCCCTTCAATCAGGAGAAAACATTCCGAACAATATTGTAGTTTATATATATTTTTAATAATATATTGTGGCCTTTTCTGGGAAACTAATTTCCTCGTCTCCTCTTCCACCTCCCCTCTCACCTGAAGTGATGGCCACCATAAAAAAGTCTTATGGATCCCAGATGTGTTCCATTTCCTCCAGTAAAACTTCAAATCATTGCCTTTTTCATAAATTTCTGCCAAGGATGGAGATGCACTACTTAAGTACTTTCTGCAACCGCTTTAGTTTGAAATGAATAAATCAGTAGGATTTGATGAGCTAGCCAGCATTTTCTAATTTGTTTCTACTGGCAGAAGTGCTGCAGTAAGTAACATCCAAACAAATTTGGTGGCGGCATCTGCTTTATAATGACCTAAATGTCTAAATCTAATTTTAGAAAGTGACTTGCAAAGAGTTCAAGCAAGGCTTTCAGAACTTGGTCCGGATTTTATTTCCACTCCTTTAAGAGAAGAGCTGATTCATGGCATTTACATGGCTGCTGTTAATTTGCAGATCCATGGTGGGGCCCTAAGCTTAGCAGAGCTGCTACCCATAAGCTGTTGTGTATGGGACAAGATCCCAACATGTTCAGAGAAGCACATCAGTGCTCTTTGTGATGAAGGTGGAGGAGAGTCAACCTCTCAAAGCCACAAATGGTTTGACATGTTGAAAGGCAAGCCTGCAGGGAGAGGGAATATGTTTCAATACTCCACCTGAGAGCATTGAAGAAAAATGGTCAAACCCTGGTGTTTAGAAAACTTTCAACAGCTACATGGTTCAAGAAATCCTGTCTCTGGGCAGACTGTGATTGCCTTTGAGCCCAAGACTGACCTTTCCAGGTACGTGGCAAATATCCCTACTATAGGCAGCAGTGGTTACGTTTCACCTTCTTGGCTTCCAGAAGAATTTTGATGACTTGAGCTGGGCTGTCTTCAGGGTTTGGAGCTCACTCAGGCAGATAGCACTGCTGGAATTCTCTAGCAACTGCAAACGGCTATAAGGCACCTGGAGTTAATGCTAAAATACCCTTAAAAATCCTGCTAATGAGAAGACCTCCGTGTGGTCCTCCAATTTTTAACCTTTTTGCTGGGGCCTTTCCAATTGTTCCTGATGCAAACGGCTTCTGGGGCTCTGCCCCTGGCTCTTGCATTGGATTTTGGTTGCCAGGCTTTGGTCTGATTTGCTCTTTTAGCATCTGGAATTCTGTTTTATTCCAGATATGGGTTTCTGAGTTTAGATGGGCTTTAGTGCCCAGGACTGCTGTGTTTATATATATATCTGTATGATCTTCACATCCAGGTTATACAGGTGTTTAAAAAGTGCCGTGTTTATGTTGTATCATACACACGTAAAAGAATGCAAATGCCTAAACAATACCATGTTTCTTAGCCATATGAGAAAATATAATCTTGAAGGGTATTTTAAATAACTAAGATACCATCCTGGAATAAAATTAATCACATTAATAATCCTGAAAAAAATGTAAAATCAATGTCAAAAGATATAAAGGATTATCACTGTATATGATGCAAAGAAACCATTAAGGAGCATGTTTAGTGTCTTGAGTCACATGGAGCTTTGGCCTTGTGTTTTAGGGATTTTGCTGTATGATTTTCTTTTAAAACTAGTGGTAAAAACACAGCTCAGGTCAAAATAGTAAATAATGAATCACCCACAAATTCAGCTCATTTCCTATCTCTCACTGAAAAAATGTTGATTCCAGGCATGGGAGCAGAACTTTGAGCCAAACAGTAATTTCTTTATGGTGTGTATGACTCATAGGAAAGAATGCCTCATGGGGGTAGCAGAAGAAAAAACTAAATAAAATAAAAAAACAGAAGCAAATTCACTTTAAAGTAACAGGCAATCAAGTAAAGGGCAAAAGGTCAGAAAAAGCCCACAGCCGTTTTTTGCATTGCTCCTGTGGTCTTTGCAGTGTCCTCCAGTTCCTCTGCTGCAGCTCTTCCCCTGGGGCTCCTCAGGCAGCTGCCAAGGCAGGGTGGGTGTCAGGGGAGCAGCACCCCAGAAAGGGAAGGTGGCACCGTGAGACAGCTCAAGGGCCAGCCTAAAACCATAAACCGGTTAAAGAAGGCAAAATCAGAACTGTGAATTAATTCCACACCATCTTACAGGGCACTGGGAGTAGATATTTTCTTTTCAGTGTGTGCCCAGGGGTTGCCCCTGGTGTGAAATCCTACGAGGTGAACCTACAAGTTACGTGCCAGGAGGTATGGTGGAAGTCAGCAGATACCCTCTGTTCTTCAGGACTTTAAATGTCCAGTACCTTTTCAGCAACTTTACTCATGTGTCTCTTTTGCATTACTCTTTCCTTATTCACAAACGTGAATAAAAGCAGTTTAATCCTCCTCCGTAAATTGCTTTGCAAGCTCTTGATGGGCCTTTCATTATTACAAATATTAATTGTCCTCTCTGGGAAATGTCTCCTCCCTCGGGCAGATTTATTCAGCAGGGTAAATCGATATTCATCAAGCCTATTTCGTGAACACTGATTGTGAAACGAAACAGAATTCCAACTCATCTTTCAGCAGCAATATCTCATCTGGTTTCCATTTTTTCTTTTTTTTTTTTTTCAGAGTACTAATGGATGATTAATTAAAACAAGCATTTACATAATTATTTACAAGTAATTAAAACATCTTGCCTCCTGTTCCAGAGTCAATATCACGTGGCCAGGGATATAAAACATGACAATGATGCAACATTAAAATGCAGGGTTATTCCTGTCGGGTAACTATGGGTTTCTTTAATGTCACCTATTTAAAGCTTCGCTCGGGACCAATTAATTTCAGTCTGCAACGACTAAGAAAATTATTTGTATTATCTCAGTACAGACCATTACCCTCTCCCACACATTTTAGGAGCTTTCAAAAAAAAAAATGCAATTCAGCAAGGACCTAATTTGGGGCCTTGGAGTAATTTCCTGTTCTGAACCTTTCCTTTATAGGGATGCTACAGCAAATACACTATACATTTATATACTATGATTGTGGCAAGAAATAAAACAGATTTTTCTGGCTCTCCATGAAAACTTACAGATGAAATAAAACTGCACTTTGGAGCGCTTATTTAAGAATTAAGTCCTGATGATGTAGGAAAATGCATTACAAAATTAAAATTTGTATTTCAAAAATTCTGAATTGGAATTGAAATAATTATTTTCCACTCAAATTCACTTCCTTACCTGGTCAAATACGGTAGAACAGTTACATGAGCTGGAATTGTCTGGACAGTTGGATTTATCCTTAGGAAGATTCACCAGAGAGTTGTTTGCAGTAAGTGAAATTCACGGAATGCAAATAAACTGCAGGAACAAAAGATTTGTTAACCACATATTGGCGTGAATTATTTACTCCATATTACCATGCCAGGGAGGGATAAGCCCTAAGCCACCATTTCCAAGAGTGATATATTCAGAAGTATTAGGAGGGGAGTCATAGACTGGGCTTCTAAAAATATTTGGGAAATTGTAAGACTATATCCAGAGTGACTTTTGCACTGGAAGATGTCATACAGATCAAAGGATTGATCTCCCATCACATGGGTGCTCGTGAAGGTTCCAGGGTAAGGGCTAAACCATCTAAAAGTCACTTACTCTTAGGCACAAAGCTCTCCAGCCCCAAGCAGCTTCTCTCAGACCACAGGTGAGAGTCAGGTGCTCTCCTGCTTTTGGGTTGTCTTGTGTTTACTTGGCTTCAGGGGTGCAAATACCTGCTAGAAGACACTGCAAGAGCAAGGGTTCCAAGCCTTTCATTTCACAAAGCACTGCAGTAGTGGCAGTTGTACCACCCCCCTGGTGCCCATGGCAGCACAGGCATCTCATTGACCACTCCCCTGCATTAGAACTTATAGAGGGGTAAAATTCTTGAGCCTTCAGTCCAGAAGCCTATTTCACAGAGTCACAGAATGCTAAGGGCTGGAAAGGATCTCTGGAGATCAGCTAGTCCAACTCCCCTGACAAGGTGGTTTACCTAGAGAAAGTCACACAGGAACATGTCCAGGTGGGTTTTGAGTGCCAGAGATGGAGACTCCACCACCTCTCTGGGCAGCCTGTTCCAGGACTCTGTCACCCTCAAAGTAAAGAAGTTCCTCCTCATGTTTAGAGGGAACTTCCAAGTTTGTGTCCATTACCTCTTGTCCTGTCACTGGGCATGACTGAAAAATGACTGGTCCCATCCTCCTGACTCCCACCCTTTAAGTATTTATAAGCATTGATCAGATCCCCCCTCAGTCTTCTCTTCTCCAGACTAAAAAGACTCAACTCCCTTTCATCAAATGTTCTTAACAAAATGATAAATAGAATAGATTTCTACTGTGCCTTTATAACTACAAGAGACACACTGGCTGTCCCCACGACTAAACTGTGCTTTCCTTCAGCATAAGAAATAATTTCTATTTTATAAAGTGGCTGCCTCATTGATAGGGAGAAGAAAAGTGGCAGATGATTTATGCATTAGAAGGCAAAAGGAAAACAGTTGGCAGAGTAAGACCTATACCGTGACTTGCCATAGGACGTGAGGATTTCAGGTCAGCCACAGAAGAAGAGTGCAAGCTGCGGGTGATGCAGTTTGGCATCAGAGAAAAACAGGGAACTGCAGAAGAAAGGCTCAGGCTGCAAGAGATGAAATGCTAGGAGGCCTGTAGCCCATATCCAGCACTACCTTGAGAGGCAGAAACCAGAGAACTCATCTGAGCCCAAGCAAGCAGATTTTCTGAGCGAGTGGTTCCAAGCCTGAAGACAGAAAATGTTCCTTGGCTGATCATCAGGAAACCAAGCCTTGCCAGAGAAAACGTACACGACAAGGAGACCGCACAAAAGGTGAATGCGTGTGTGGAGTGGCCACGGGTGTTTGTGATGACAGCTGGTGTAAAGGAAAAAGTACTGATCTTTCAGTGGAAAAGGCGACGTCAGGATGAGTTACATCAGAAGTCAGAAAAGCAGGCTTTGTAATGGAGGAGCCCAACAGGAGCGGCCACGTATTGCTGTTTTTGCTTAACACTTGACATTAAAATCGGAAAGTTTGGTCTGGGAAGGAGAAGACAATTAGTATAACTGGTAACTAACACCTTCAGAGTCTGAAAAGAACTGGTAACCTCTGCAAAGGACAGCTCGGGTGCTGCACAGCAAGTTACAGACAACAATACAGACGCTGGGTCCTTCTGTATTAAACATCTGCACTGTGTTGCCTGCGATTACAGCACCCCATGCAGGATGCCTCCCCTAGAGCACAGAACTGCAGGAGACCCCCACCCCCAGCAACGAAACGCAGCGGCTGGTAAATGACAAATGTGAATGAGAGAAGGAGCCAGCTTTGCTTTAGCATCAGCCTTCATTTGGGTGTCACCGAGAGATCAGCGAGGATGTGGTGTTACGCTTTTGATAAAGTTTGGCAGCCTACTATTTCATTTCAAGTTAATTAATATTAATGAGAATGTTAGATGGATTGGGGGTGGCTCTATTTTACCAGAGCATTGGCTCTGTTTACCTATCAAGATTATTCACATTTTCCTGACTTTCAGACCCTTGTCAGCTATTAAAACCAGGAAACTGGAGGAAAAAAAAGCCCTTCATCACATTTATTTTAAGTTAGTTCTTGTGATGAGTGAGTTGTGGCACTCTCTAATCATCTAACTTCCATTAAGTTTGATTTTCTTTCTTATTAGAACAGAATTAACCAGATGGGATTTTGTTAGAGAGAAAAGAAACTTAATATCAAAAAAATCACACTGCGGCTGAAGGTGGAGGAGCTTAGAAACAAAGGCCACGGAGTTTAGACTGTCAATATTTTGAACCTTCCTTACAAATCTACAGACTGTTTCAGTTTAGGAGGGCAGCAACAACAACAAATCTTCCAGAAAATTTGCTTTCATGTTTTCATGCCCATCGTCATTTCTTTGCTGTTTGTTTGTTTTGAAATGCTCCACTCCACTGGTGGCCATGGTATGCTATGTTACAACACCGTGTTTCCAGACATGGAAGAATGTTTATAAATCTCTGGGGAAAGATTTAGTTATCTTTTAAAAATAAGCTATTTATGTATCTGGGTGTAAAAGACTGATGTTCTGTTCAGAGCCTCGTCCCATCACCATTCCCTCTGCTCTGGGTCACTGTGGTCGTGTTTACAGGGTAGACCTGGAACTATTTTTTTTTTTATGGTTGCCCCTGTAGCTGGAAGACATGACCATGAATTCCAGAGCCTTCACAACAAGTAGACTCTTAATGATGCCAATATCACAAGGAATCATAGAATGTTTTGGGTTGGAAGAGACCTTTAAAGGTCATCTAGTGCAACCTCCCTGCAGTGAGCAGGGACATCTGCAACTAGAGCAGGGTGCTCAGAGAATAGTTGCAGGAGTTTGAAATGGGTCTGGATAAAACATCTAAACAGAAAGAGCTTTTAAATACTATTTCTTTAGGTAAGATATTACAGTTAGTGCAGTGTAAGAGTTCTTTGAGCACAATCCATTACACCTGTCTTACATAGTGATCTTTTTTTGGTACATTCAACAGTATATTTGCCTGATTCTATGTTATTGCACTGGCATAAAGACAAAGTAATACTGTGTGAGTGAAAAGTTAGAGCATAATTGGTTCAGACATCAGACTGAGTTCTCTGCAGAAGCAGAAATTCTGTAAACGAGCAGGACAAAACTCAGAAGGCAATACTCACCCACCAGGGAAAGGCTGGTGTGTTCACAGCACTGCTCTGCTGCTCCCCTACTGCATCCCCAGAGAAATGCCTTCATCCTTTCTGTCCTAGGAGCAGGGAGTTGAAGTGGGAATGAATGTCTAGCAGGTCCAGTATTTTCAGAGGAAGATCTGGAAAGGCACATGTGATAAAAACAAACCTGCAGGCTGGTTTGGGAAACAGGTAGTCTTCTGATGCAACTTTTGCAAGAGTGCTTGCAAGGTCACCCAAGGACAGGAAGGAATTGGTTGATTTGCAATGTAGCACATCATTATCATCCTCTTAAAGAAGCATGGGCACCTCCAAAGGTATTTTAAGACTTTTGTGTAGAGATGCAATTTGTGGGGAACTAGGTCCTGAGTTCAGCCCAGGTTCATCCTGGAGACCTGGGCCTGTCCTTTACATTTGGGAACAGCACCAAGCACATCAGGGCTTGGCTGTGCTTGGCTCATCTCAAGCTCGTGATGACTACAGCCATTGCAAGAGTGAGATGAGGGTTCAAGAGATGATTGCTTTTGCAGGATGCAGTAGACAATGGCCAGTGCATGATGTATTTAGCAGGAAGCATTACTTTTGAGGACAGTAAAATAATATCACACCTTTGTGACACAATTGCAGCCTTTCAGTGCTTAACCAGGGTCTGAAAGAAACATGGGGACAATCTTTTTAGCAGGGCCTGTTGCAACAGGACAAGGAGTAATGATTAAACTGAAAGAGAAGAGATTTAGACTAGAGGCAATGAAGAAATTGTTTACACTGAAGGTGATGAGACCCTGGCCCCGGTTGCCCAGAAAGGTGGTAGAAGCCCCATCCCTGGCACCATTGCAGGTGAGGTTGGCCAGGGCTCTGAGCACCCTGCCCTAGTTGCAGATTTCCCTGGTCAGTGCAGGGGGGTTGGACTGGATGACCTTGAAAGGTCCCTTCCCACCCAAACCATCTGTGGTTCAATTCTCTTCTACTATTCTACTCTAAGGAAGGGGGACCTACAAGCCAGCCTGACCAAGGGGATGGAGCACGAAAAACTGGGGCAGTTTCCCTCGTCGATTCTGGCAGGGAAGCTGAGGAACAAGGTTCACATCAAGCCGCCTCTCGTGGCCTGCTTGTGTTTGCTGGTAGAGGAGGAGGGGAGGGCGCAGGCCCTGGGAAGGGGTTGATTCGTAACTCCCGGGTACCATCTGCCGGCGGGAGCGGGCAGTGCCGCGGGACGCGCAGCCTCCGCCCGTCCCTCCTGAGCTCAGGGAAGGGCATTTCATCGGCCAGGTGACCTCATCACATTGGTCATGCTCCTAAAAGTTAAACTCCACAGAAAAGAAATTCATGGATCCCTTCCAACCCAGACATTTCTATGTTTCTATGGACTGTGAAGTCCTCACCCCCAGATAGAATAAATTGATGGGCATCTCAAATCTGGGTAGATGCCATAATTAGATTTCAAGCCTGGTGACTGTCAAATAACATCATACAAAGATGTGTACAGTGATGTCATATACAAGCCCATGCGTGCAAAAGGATCTTCCCTAGAGCTCTGAGGTGTCTAACAGCAGTTTGAAGGTTCCCAATCCTGCCCCTGGTTTTGTCACCTTGAGACCTCTCACCTCAAGCAAGGAATGTTCCCAGATCTCAGCTGTGTCATCTGGCCAGCAGCTACAGACATAGCAGAACAAACTCCACGCTTCATGATGGACTGACACCTGCAATACAGAGGAAATAAATATTTTTTAACTATATATAAAAGGAAATGTTTCTATGTTGTAATCGGAAGTCAGGAGATGTGAGTTAAAAAGGTAATTTGAATCGTTAAATTAGAATGGGGTGAGAAGTCTGGTTACTCACAGCTGTTTGCCAATAAAACATTCTCTGGCATTTTCTTTGAGGAAACTTCAAAAGATTGTTTCATATTAACAGGCTCCAGAATGGGTGTTAAGTTTCCTATTATTGTAAGCAAAGCATGGGAAGCTTGGTACCCTGCATGGGAGCCAGATGCCAGGCCAAGCACAGGCAGCAGCTGAGGAACACTTGAGAAGTGACCAAGCACTGTTGCCAAATGGAAGAAAGAGGAAATTCCTGAGAAAAAAAGAAGTTTTCAGAAGGAATTTGAAGATGAGTTGGGGTGCCTGAAGTATGAATAGGTGATGGGTACATTATTTTTGTATATGGAGGAAGAAGAAAAGGGGTGTGTGTGTGTGAATATTTTAGTGATTCTGAAAACACCAGGGGTAACAAGAGAGGAGCAGAGGAGAGGGGCAAGATGCAGCACTCCAGAAGAAGATAGCTGACAATGCCCTTCATAATTCTAGGGAAAAGAGGTAAGGGGAGGTTGTTCAAGAAGGTCTGAGCTGGAAGTGAAGTCCTTGTCTGAAGGGTTTCCAAATCCTCAGATGAAAGGTGCTTTAACTATTGTATAATCTTCTTTCTCAAAAATAATATTACATTTCCAGGACATAGATGACCCTTTGTAAGAAATCTGTCTGATTTTGATATCATCAGATTTTTTTCCCACAATTTAACTTTCATTAGTATGAAAGGGCAACAAACATACTCCAGTTCTTCAGCCTGTTGGGTGATATCAGTGGGTATCTATATTTGTACGTATATTCCTTGCATTTATGTATGTTCCTCTAGAAGGACTTATTTCTTTTTACTTGACTTAAGCATGGAAGCTCTAATACTCACTCCTCCTATTTGGAGAATGTCAGGCAGCTCTGAAGTAATTTAATGAATCAAAAAGAAGTAATTGATGATGATCCTAAACAGTCAATCCTCTTTTGCTCTTTGATATGTTGTTCCATCAAAGGAAAAAAAGAACGAATGCACAAATTAAGTGCAATTTAAGGACACTTAAATATTAACAGAATAAGAATGCAGATGAAATTATAGTGGTTTTGATTCTTAATTTTCAAAATCCATGTCAATCTTTGTTATTGCTGTCATAATTTTGGATGTACAAAAAGTGATCTTTCCAAACCACACAGCTGACTAAATCAAATGAGGCAAATACAGATGTATGAAAGAGAGACACCGATCATCTCTGCCTGTAAAATAAGTTTATCTGGTTGCTGCTTGCCAAGGGCTTTTTGTACTCCAACAACTCAAGAAAAATACTAAACTTTTAAATATTTATGTGTTAATTCTAGTTTAAACAGCAAACCAGGAGGACTTGTTTTGTGCCTGTGCTCAATATTTGTTTCCATGTGCTGCAGCAAGGCAATAAAGACAATAATTTTTTGCCATTCTCTCAATCTGGAGGTGCTGTGAGTGAGGCTTTCCTGCTGAGAGAGACAGAAAATAAACCCCTGAAAAGGAAAGTAAAATCTGGGCTACGGGTCAAAATGCCATTCGGTCATCAAGGTCGAGTAAACAGCAGTACAGAGGTGCTAGCACAAGTCAAACAGCAGCAGCCTCATGTGCACCTTAGGGAATAGAATAGCAATGCCTAAAAAGTAGCATGTGCCTGACGGTGATCAAATTTGCAGCCTCCTGGCTGCATTTCAGTTGGAAGAATCATGTCAACTCCAATACTACATAAATACCATTCAGACTCATTTGGATTTAGTGTGGTTACATTGAAGAGTACTCCTGGGAAGAAGGCTGCCCACACACACATGGCAGACACCTCCTTCCTCGACAGTAGTGCTGCAAAGTGGCCCAACTGCTCTTCAGCCCAGCAAGAAATTTTGCAGATACTTGAATGATCCGCTCTACAGAAATAAGATAATTCAGGCATTACAATAAGCTGGAAATCTGAAGCTTTATCTGCTCACTGTTTTCAGAGTGCACAGGAGTGTTTCCAGTGATACCTTCACACTATAGATCAGCTCATCCCCACCCTTGTAGTGAGATAATGGCTGTAGATGGAGGAGTTTGACAATATGAAGATTTTCCTTCTGCTGATGTTTTTTTCTGCTGTTTTTTTTTGTTTTGGTTTGTTTTGGTTTTTTAATAATTATTTTTTTAATTTCAAAAGATCTCCAGCTTTCAGAAACAAGAAGTTGTGTCCATACTATGCAGGGTATGAGATGTTGAAAGGAACACACACTATGCCAGGGATTCCCTTTCCTGCCTGGGGATGTAGTTTTGCAGACCTCTTTCATTCCTGGGCTAGCTTTACTGGCATAACTGAGCTGCACCATGTCATCAGGCCTATAAAATGATATGCTTCAGCTACCTTGAGAGAGCTGCTTGGCTGCAGAACTGGAAGCATTGCTGGGGAACTGGTCCAGCAAAAAACATTTCATGGATGCTAAGCAGCAAATGAGTGGCTAGTACAGCTCCTGTTGCCTGCCAGCCCTGTCAGGGTGATGGGTAAGAGAAAAATGGTTATTGCTGCCATACATGTCCCTCTGTGGCATCTTTTGGTGCCTGTGCTGTTCCCTTGCCATCAGTGGGATCACTGGACTTCTCCAGGGTTAAGACATGGCTTTGTGCATATTGCCATTTTTAAAGGCAATTAAAAAGCTGAGAGATATCACACAGCACACTCCCAGGAGTCCCCACTAATCCAGGGGGTTACCTTCAGCTAACTGTGATGTTTTTGATTCCTCCAATATGCAATTCTAGTTCAGGTAAGTGTATCTGATTCTAGTTCTGGTAGGTGTATCTGATTCTAGTTCTGGTAGGTGTATCTGAACTCTATTTTAATGTAAAAAAAATTACAAAGCAAATAGCTGTTCCTTGGAACTACCTCGACTCATCAGAGCCAGTGTGGCTGAAAGCTGTGTTGCTTCTGTCATGTCCCAAAGCCCTGATGATGATTTGTAAGAGCTGCAGCTTCTGTACCAACCTCCTCCTTTCCAGCCCTATTTCTTATGGTTTTTTAATCACAGCCCAGGTTTTTCTAATCTACCTTGTCTTTCTGTAGGTGTGAGAAGCATGGCTGCTCCCTTTTTGCTTGAAGATAATGCAGTACTGTGGGCAACGCAGGTTTTTGACGTGATTTGCAGCCAATATTCTAGGATAAGACACATCATGACCCATCACAGCCAGGCCTCCACCAAAACTGTACATGAATGTGCCTTCCCAGAGCACGATGAGCTTTGCTAGACAAAACATATGGCAATTTTTAGAATCACAGAATGGTTTGGGTTGGATGGGACCTGAAAGATCATCTCGTTCCAACCCTCCTGCCATGGGCAGGGACACCTTTCACCAGACCAGGTTGCTAAAATCCCCATCTAACCTGGCCTTGAACACTTCCAGGGAAGGGACATCCAAAGCTTCTCTGGTCAACTTGTTCCAGTGCCTCACCATCCTCATAGTGAAGAATTTCCTCCTAATAGCTGATCTAAATCTACTCTCAGTTTAAAGCCATTACCCCTTTACATTCCCTTGCATGAACTTCTGTGGACATAGTCCATATAAAGTAGTGTAGGAAAGCCTATGAAGATCAAATGAGGACCCTAGAGGAAGCCAAACATCTCAAGAACATTTAGAAGGAAAAAGGAAAATCTTGCATTAAAGTCCTGCTACTCACATCAGGGAAAATAAACTGCAGTTTCCAAGGAACATCTTCTCTCAGGTCACTCTGACTTGGACCAACATCATCTGTGACCTTCTGTGTTGGGCAAAAAGAGTTACTTTGGATGGGGGTTTTGGGTCTATAACCTTAGAGAAGAAAAAGAGAGGAGGAAAATGTAAATATTAAAGAGTTTTCAGACCTTCAGAATGACTCATGGGCCTGTTTCCTTTTACTGGGTCATTAAAGACTGCCACCTATCCTCAACCCTTCCCTCACCTCTGCCTCTGGTCTGTCACCACTGCAAAAGCATTATCCAAAGCTGCACTGCCAGGAGATTCCAATGTGTCTCAGATGAGGGCTTGAAGCCACGTTTCCTGTCAACTGAGTGGAAATACATTGATTAGGTGATATCCTAAGTTGTTTCTCTTGTAAATTATGCAGAAAAGCAACAAAGGTGATTCTACCTCAGAAAGAATAAAGAGCAAGTGCATCGATGCTCAGCAAAAACTCCATAAATGAGCCCCAGATTTGGCATGGCAGCTTCTTTAGACTTTTCATGCAGAACTAGCAGAGTCTAATCCGATTTAAAATGCATTCAAATTCCCAGCAGCAACCAGCAGGAAAGCAGGACAAAGCTGACATCCAGACAGCCAGCTCTGAGAGGGGACCTGGAGCTGAGACAGAGCCAAGACACCTGAGGGTCAGTGTCTGTCTGCAGAAACCTCGCTTTAACCAGGGCAAACTTCCAATGGCAGCAACATCGTTAAACCTTGTCCTAATTTCTGCCATTGGCTCCAATTCCATCTCCTCTGCCCAACTGGGGCTTGAGGTCACCTTGACCACAGTTTGCCAGTTATGAAATAATAAATGAAAGCACTTGTGTAGTTGCTGGGCAAATCCAGAGCAAAATTGTTTAGGAAAAAATAAAAATAAAAAAAAAGAAGACAGAGAACTATTCTAAGAACTATTTTAAGTGCTGCTGCTGACTCTGTATTTCTCAAGACCAAAGCAGCCCACAAACCATCTGTCTCCTGGAGAACTGGTCTCTGAGACTGGGCACACAAAGATCCTCAAGCACACCAGGACTTAGAAATCAGCTCCAAGATGGGGAGGACTGTTTTATTAGTTGCCTCGGGGCACCCAATCCATGGGCTGGTGGTAATCCTCTCTTCATCCTCCTGATGAGACCAAGCTGAAAGAGAGGTCACTGGGATTTGCCCCAAATAGCTTGGGTTTGCAGTGTGGTCTGGAGCCAAAGTTTGGATAAGCATAAAAGGCTTTGGATAAGCCATGTCAAAGTAAAGGTCAGATGAGATCACTAGACTGCTGATCATGGATGAGCAAAGTATTATCTTCAGTTGCCACAAGGGACCCTGATTTTGGAGTGGGCAGAAGATGTCTTTTTCAGGGACTGCTTCTCTCTGATGTTAACAGGAGGTGTCAAATCAAAGTATCCTTTTTTTCCCCTACCTGTTCTCATCTTCAGAAGAGTCTCACTGAGGCCAGCTCTGAAAGCCTCATTGGTTTGCACAGTTCCTAAAATATCACAGCTGAAATTGTCAGCAATTGGTGAAGCCCCTTTGACTACAAAACTGCTCTCATTTCAAGAGCACCACACCCTGGCACACAGGAGGTTTTTTTCACACACATATCCATCTCAGGGCCAGGGTTTTGACCCCACAGATGTGCTGGGGTTCAAAAGGAAGATCTACTAAATCCAGAAAAATAAAAATAAATTGACAGAGCAGAGCTCCGTTGGGAAGATGCTTTAGCAGAAGGCTCCTCCCTTCCCTAACCCTTGGGGAGAGCTGAGCAAACCATCCCAGGGACAAACCATTCTTTTTCATCTGCTGCACAAACATGGCCAAACACACCACAGCCTGGTAGATCTCTCCTCTCCACAAAGCTCCCCCTATGTTTGATTACAGCTATGCTAAGAAACCGGCTGCCAATGCCCCACGGGCACGGCCCTGCTCAGATGACTTCCCAATGAACATTTTTCCTACCTCAGTCAGCTGCCCCACTCATGGATATGCTTCCTTCCTTGTAACTGATTTGCACTTTCCAGACCCATAATTCATTGAAACTGAATATGCCACACAACCAGGCATCTTTCTTCAACATGAGGAGCCATAGCTGGCTGGGAGAACGTGGAAACTGAAGTGATGGAGACTGTCAAATACTCATAAGCCCTGTTAACAGCAGAGTGCAAAAGAAATGTCCAAAAAGGTGGCTCCCAAAAGGAAAGCTTAACCCTCAGAAGGACTAAATGAGGGGAGAGATGAAGACAGGGGTTATCACGAACTGCTCTTACCTGCCCATGTACAGCTGGTGGTAGCAGCTTCTGCAGATGCAGCAAGACACAGAAGTGAGAATGAAAAAAGCACCGAGGCCAGTTGAAGCTGCAAAGGTGCTTGTTTCTCTTCTGTGACAGCGGGTTGCTTTAGAAGTGTTTTAGCCTCTGGCTCTGCAGCCCCAGCAAGGCTCGATGCTCACAACTGACTGTGATTTAGACAGAACCTGCTTTAAACACAGCTTCTGGGTTTCCAGCACATTTGCCAGCAGTTTCTTCAGAGCTGGCTTGTATGGGCCTTAGCCATTAACTCTTCATACACTCAGCATAAAATAAAATAGAGCAAAACCCATCACGCTGATAAAGACTGAAATGAGGAATCATCACAGAGTTGGGAGAGATTATTATACTACTAGAAGTTTAATTCCACTGACATATATATGAGAACTTGGAATTAATAAATACTCACCTCAGGATATTTTCATTTCATGGAAGTCCTGCAAAAGCTGCAAAGGGGGATAAGACCAAGTTGATAAAGGGAGACGAAGAACATCCTCAAAATCTTAAAATTTCTGTGAAGGTTGGGAGATCACACGAGCAAAAGCATCAAAAATTTGTCTTTGAGCAAAGTCAGGCTCTGTCTGACCTGGCTGAAGAGGTGCCAGCCAGTCCAGCTGAGCTCCTGGCCAGTTCTGCAGACACTGACCTTTTTGCACTGAAAATGAGAAACTGAGAGTGACCAGCATTGCTTAAAATGACATGACAGGCATCTCAAATGCAGGTGATGGGAATCAGTGATTGCATTTGAACGTCGGCCTTAATTTTTTTGGCAGAGTCTCTTCTGGTGTTCAAACACCTCCCCCATTGAGTGTTTAAAGCAAAAAAATGCAAAACAGTTTAGTGAGGATAAAGGGCAGGAAGTCTTCCACAAAGGGAAATCATTTTGAGTGAGAAGTTCCCCATCACTTTTCAAACGTTATTTCATACTTACAAGTCTTGCAGCTAAAAGGGTAGTTTCTGGAAGAAATATCTGCCCCTGGGTGACATCAGGTCGCTAGAAAAGGTGTAAGCAATTTTAGCAACAGTGTTCTCCTTCACACATTACTGGTGCTAAAGGTTGAGCAGTGGAGGGCTGGGTGGCTACAAAATGCTCAGCCCCATCCTCCCACTCACATTCCTCTGCTTTAGTTTTGTCCCAGAAAAGGGCATTACTCATCTCCCTTGGAAATCTGTCCCTATGGCAACATATAGGGTGACATATAGGACTATCTTGATGCAGACACGCTAGTACTTTGACAGTTGCTTCTTTTTGTGACACTTCTTATGGTAACATCCTGAGATTGTCAGAAAGATGATGTGAGATTGCCTGTGTCCAAGATACCATTTGGATGATTTTTCTCCTGAGAACTCATTTTTGCAGTCTTTCACTCTTCAAGCTCTTGAACTCTCAGTCTGTGCATCACGGCTGCAATTTTATCTGAAATGTGTTGCAAAATCCATGCAATTTTTTTTGCCTTTATCAGCAAAAATCCATAACCTCAAATGAGATGTTTTTGACAAGACCTACTTTCCATAATGCCTCGCTGCCAAGTACCACATGCTGCCTCCGTGGTTCTTTTTGAAGCAAATCCTCTGTTAGATCTTCCCTTGTTTTGTTCAGATGCCGACAAAATTTACTTGTACCTACACCACAAACACGAGGAATTTCTAGCTACACTCTTTATATGCCCTGTTACTTGGATTAACACTTCTTATAATTTTTTTCCACTCGGGAGTAAAAATGCTACAACTAAGCACGTCATAAATTTACCAACTAAAAATACCCTGTGCACTGCTGTCTTTGGATGATAAGAGGGAGTGTATGTCTATGTAGGGTGATAACCTGGAACTCCAGGAATCACAGTCAGGATTTGTGACTTCAAAAACATAAAACTCCTTCCCAAGGGCAGCCACCAGCCACAGCCAACAGCTCCAGGCTATGTTCTCCATATCTGTAGGGTTCAGAAAGGTTGATCCCCTTTGCAGCAATGCTCACAATGAAACCTGTCACGGCTGGGCTTTCATCGCACATCAAGATGTGATAGCACAAGGTGCAAGGGTGTTCTTTGTTTTTATCCCTGTTGAAGAGAGCCACACGACTCACATTTCTCATGAAAGAAAGGTTAACAAAGAAACCGTGGTCTCTGAAAACAAGATGTACTTAAAACTTCTTTCATTAAATAGCAGAACAGGTATTGAGGTCATCTACTTGACCTAGATTTCAAAGCTCACAAACCTCCACAATTGCTCATTCCTTACCAAGAACAAGAGACAACTCGGAACCTTGTTCTCACTGCGGGAAAATTCAGGAATGTGGAGGAATAGTGACACAAATCAAGTTGTATGTTTGCACGTATGCAAAGTGCAGGGGCACTCTGCTCAGGTGTGCCCTCAGAGGGTCTCGGTGTCTTTGAGAAGACTGGGAAAATAGGGAAATGCTGTCTGTACTGCCAAAACCAAGAGGACAGAAAGAAACCATGGAAATTATGATCTCTAAGTCCTACAAGCTATAGTTATAATTGAGTGTTTCTTTCACAATTATCAATCTGTTGCTTTGGAGATCTGTTCTTGAAGGTGAGAGGTTGGCATTAAACCCAGTACTTACCCAGCTGACCCACTACATAGATCCAACTAATAAAACAGATGAAAAAGAAGCCTTACCATTTCTAGTCGCAGCAGAAGGCATTTCATTATCAGTTACTGCTCCTTTTGTCCCAGCTGTCTGTCAATTAAGGAAGACAGCAAGAGTACACCACTGTATGGGGAATGATTAGACTTCAGAATAACCCAACTAAAGACAATTACTTTCGATTTGACATATGACTGGGAGTAGCTCTGCACAGTCACGGCAATGGAAACTTCAAAACATTTTCTGTATTTTCAGTAGGGTTTAAAAAATACTCCTCCTTTTTTTGTTTTGTTTTTCACTGTGCTTGTCTTCCTGTTAATGTTTGTGCCAAGAACTGTTGTGAAACCACTCTGGTATCAGCAATCATAACTATGGTTTATAATTTCCAGATATATGTATGCATGCACACTTCAGGTTCATAGTTAGGCAGGGAAAATGTCAGACCTGTGAAAAGCAAAACACAGCCCGGTACGTGCTGGGTGGCAGAATCCAATGGAGGCGGCTGGAGGCTGTGAGCTGGCTGAAGATCTGTGTCTTGGCTGTAGTCAGGAGTGACAGATGGTGTTTGTCAAGAGCACAGAGCCTTACCTTCTTTTTTTATGATGGAAATATCACAGTAAGAAACCTATCGACATTGACTGTTTTATCTAACAGATTTAAGAAATACATCCCACAGGAAAAAAAAAAAAAGCCAGAATTCCTGCTGGAAAATAAACCATCAGCTGCACCTGGAAATCCCAGTTAGATGATGTAGTTTTGTTTATCAAGAGACATTGTCAGTCATTGCATGTATTTTATTTTCTCATTAAAGAAATGCACTGAGCATATACAGAGATTACACTCAATACAGATTTATCATTACACAACCCTCAGAAAATAAAGATACAATCAATACTTATTTCCTGTACCAGAATAGATCGAAGGAGCCAATTCAGGCTGAGAATGAAACAAAAAATACTTCAACCAACTTCAGTGGTCTTTACACAGATGAGCTATTTAAGCCTAAATTAACATTCTCAGCCCAGATCTGCTGCATTGTTGCAATCTTTACATTCAACAGCTTTATCAGACTTGTGCCTAGCAACTAAGCATAGACCAGAACCATCTTGTCTGACAGCCCATTTGAACAAAACCCCAGAAGAATGGTCTCAGTCTGAAGCCACAATCTACATGAGATGATGAATTGATCCATACAATAAAGCAAGAAGACAGTTTGGTCCATGTGATAGGCAACAGCCAGAAGGCAGACTAGGGTTATACTCTACGTGGAGGTTTCCCTGATTTCACCTCAAGAAGCTCTCTAGAGTTTGCAGCCTTAATTAAATTTTTGTGAATATGCAGAAATCTATGACAGTGCCTGGAATGGTTTCTTTTTTTTCTTTTTTTTCTTTTTTTTTTTTTTTCTCAAAGAATTATAGTGAATTAGAGTCATAACATAAAGCTAGTGGAAAAACTACTTTGCCACATCTTTTGTGAGTTCCATAAACTTGATGACCAAATCTTTTTCCAAATCAGTAACTAAAACTAGTACTCAAAAGACCACCTCTACCTCAACTACACCAGCTGGACTTTAAGCCAGTCCTACACTTGTTGTGTGCCAGAGATTAGACCAGATTATTAGAGCTGGACAGTAAAAAAAAAAAAAAAAAAAAAAATCTACAAATACCACTCATCTACTTGCCTCCGAGTTTTGCATCAAAGGAAGTACCAACCTGCTCTCCAATATCACAGACCCAAGACCCTGCTCAGTGCTACCACATCATACATTATGTCACTTCTTGTCTTGCCTAGTTTCAACACAAGCAGTTCAAAGGACTGTCTGCCTACTAGCTAGTGATGCACGATGCCTTCTACGATGTGGCCCATTCTGGATCATTTACTTGGTAAGACTGCAAAGAATGGGATTATTAAGAATGCTGATTTAGTTCCTTACATCTCTAGAGATCTCCAAGTAGCTTCATTCACTTTGCAAAATGAAAAGAATACGCAAAACACCACAGAATCAGCTGAGTCACATCATTGAAGGGGAAGATCTATGCTCTTACTTTCAAAGAATGAAGACATTGAAGAATTAACTACATAGTTGAAACCGTAAGAAGAATTTGGATAAACAAAAATGTTATTAATCAAGTTAACATTTGCCTTCAAGACAGGGATTAACCACTTGTTCTCAAAACTGGCAGCAGAGATAAAACGAGCTGATCTTTGGAGGAGGCTTACCCATTCAAAACAACTCCCAAGCTCTTTTTGTTGGTTTTTTTTTTTTTTTTTTTTTTTTTTTTTTGGGGGGGGGGGGGGGGGGGGGG